>PVJX010032224.1:0-20592 GCA_004027295.1 Dolichotis patagonum | reverse complement strand
AAAAAAACAGGATGGAATAAAGCCAATTGAGACAGTATAGTGAAATTGGCACAGAACATCACAGCAGGTCACCAGGACAACAGTAACAGGCAACATTGTATATCTCATTGTCTTCACAATAGTTGTTCTTCTACTAGGTACAGCAAAATCAAAGAAATACACAACATTATAGAACACATGAACACAGAGTATTGAATAGAGCAACACCGTTAATCAGGACAAAGCAAAACGGCGATAAAAATATCTGCCTTCAGAGATAGTAGAAGGAAACTCCCCCGACTTGCTGTACCAAATATGGTCATCTACAAAGAGATATCCAGATCCCTGGATCCCAATTGTTAACGGGTGGGGGTGGTATGTTTGATTCTAAGCCCACGCCCCGGTAAGCAGCAGGCTGCTTACTGGTTGGCTCAGTGCCCTAAGTTCCAGCATGGCGCAGATCTCGGGAAATGCTCTTGCTTCTTGTTTCCCCGCCCTGGGGTGGCCGCGGCTCCCCAGACCACAGTCACTTACCAGGGCGGAAGGCTGCTTACTGGTTGGCTCGGTGCCCTAAGTTCCAGCATGGCGCAGATCTCAGGAAACGCTCTTGCTTCTTGTTTCCCCGCCCTGGGGTGGCCGAGGCTTGAACATCCTTTTTTGAAAAAGAGAAGATAAAAGAGGAAAATACATGCATGTCAATTTTGCCTCTCTACATGAGTATACTCGTGTGGCAACTTGGCTCACTTGGCCCCTAACTGTGTTTAGAATACAAAGACTCTTCTAAAAATCTCCCATCTGTCCTATTTCTGCTCTCACAGGGGAAAGACTTACCTGCCTCAAAGTGAATGAGGCAGTTCAGAGGATTAGCTTCCGAGAGAGCCTGACACTGTCTCTGAGTACCCCAATAGACTATGAATGTTAGATAGAGCAACTACATGTAACACCTGAACAAAATCAAAACAAGATGAAACAGAATACCCATTTAACAAATGTGAACTTTTAGCTATGACTGACATAGTGCATTCTTCTTCAACTCAACTCTTGAATTGTCATTCAGAATCCGTACATCCTGTGTGACCTAAGACAAATTACTTGTCTTCTCTGTGCCTCAGATGCCTCACTTGCAAAGTAGGGCTAACATTAATACATACCTCAAAGGTTTGTTGTGAGGGGTAAATGTGTTAAGGCACATACAGTACCTAGTATAAGCCTGGGGTATAGTAAGTAGTCTCCATGTATAGGCTCATTGCCAAAGCGCACATTTTCTTTTACCTCCAAAAACCTTATTTTCATGATCTTAGAAACCAAAAAGGCCTCAGTTCTCGATCCAGCGCTCGCCACTAGCAGGTTTGGTATTTAGGACACACAAGGATCACCATGGTCACGGCTTCCTTGGCCTCGCCATTTGAGGGAGCCACTGAGAGGCCCGCACTGACGAGCTCTCCGCAGAGCCATGGCTCAGCCATTTTAAGGGGAGGCTTCACAGACTCACGCCTATTTCTTGATCTCCACATCTGCTGATCTTGCTGGAATAACAAAAAGAGGATCATTTTGCAATTGTAGTGACCAAATGTGGGATATCCTTCCAAGCAAAAATAAGCGGCCTTGGTAATCAAATCATTGCTTTACTGGATCAGCAGTGCTTCTTTCCACCTTGACCAAGTCCTCATATGTCTTAGCTCTTTCCCAGAGCCTTATAATTTTGCCATGTGCTTCTTAGACGCCCCATTTTTTTCATCATATAAAGCGTACTAAAAACAACAAAAGTCTTATCACAAGTTACAACAATTTCTTTTAAACATTCAAAATGTATTCTGCTGCTCAATTGATATGTATTACAGCTTAAAAGTACCAATCAACTGTTTCATGTTCATTTTTTTAATGCCCACCCTCTTTAATTCCTGAAAGTTCCAAACACCAAAGCATTACCCTCCTTAATTCTTTCTGCTTTAGCTATTGATAAAGGAAGTGAAATGTTTTAGCCACCACCCATTAACTCGGGCTTCTGAGGACACCGTGAGACCACTCACTAAAGCAAGTATGGGGTTTGGAACAAGGAGGAGGGGTTTCCATTTAGCCACGATAGGAGTAACAAGTTGATCAGCATGACACGCCAGCTCCACGAGGGAGAACACTTTAAACAATTCTATCAACATTGATTTACTTTAACCAGGTGATATTTTAATGAGCCAACCTCCAAGGCTCCCTGGATGACATGACTTCTCAAACTAAGAGAGCATGCCACCTTTACAAGGAAAAAAAACCACTAAAGAAGCCAGAGCGTTGACACCTGCAGACGAGTCTAACTCCTTTGTCCTGTGGCTATGTGCGCGTTGGGAGAGCGCCAAGTGCATCCAGCCGGTTTTCGCTGTCATCAGAACTGACCCTCAGGCCCCCAGGAGGCCTGCAGCCTGTCTGCCGCAGTGACAGGGAAAGGAGCCAGGCTTCAGCTTGGGGCCCTCAGATGTTCAGCACAACAGGCCGTGTCCAACCCAACGGGGCAGCTGGATCACATGAATTTTTAAAAGTAAAACAACTGATTTGGGCGGAGGGAGTGAAGGGGATATATTCTTACTTTTTCCCCCTGTGAAATCCCCATGGAGGAAATGCACAGACCAGCGTGTTGATTTTGGCATCGGCACACACAGTGCCTCTGTTCTAGAGATGAGCTGACGCGTGCAGATGTGCAGATCAGCCATTTCCAAAGGTTAATTAAATATTACCATTGTTGTCCAAGCTATTAATGTCTGTTCTTTTATTTCTTCATGCAAAAGGCTTCGCCCCACTCAAAACGCAGGGTTTGAATTTGCTGCCTAGCCCTTGCCCCTCTTAAAACTCCTAAAGAAAATGACCAAGCAGCCCAGAGAGAGGAAGGGCTTGCGAGAAGAGACTCAGAGGCTCCCAGGTAAGGGAAAGTGCAGTTCTGAGGTGGGGAAAGAGGAACTGCAGCTAGCATTGTCTGAGGGGGAGCTCTGGGAAGCTCCAGCTGGGTCACAGAGTCAAGTCATTCAAAGAAGGTTCTGTCAGCAGGCTGGGAAGGAGCACCCTGCTCTACTTGCCCTATGGATAGCAAAGCTGACAGTGTTGGAGCTGAGGAAGAGGATGAGTGTCAGCCTACAGTGGCTCTGCAGGAGGGCAGGGATGGAGGTTGACTGAATGGCCAGTGAGCGTGGAGCAGGAACACATCTGACTTTGCAACGTCTGTCTATTCCCTGCCAATTCCAAATGACACAGTTCCCTTCCTGCCTGTGATGTCCTGATGTGCACAGGAAGATGGCCTCCATGCATACGAGGGAAGGAATCCAAGATGGACGACAAGGGATAATAAGACAGAGGTCAGGGAGAGGACAAGGCTCCCTCTGGCAGGAAGTGCCACCCTCTGTGATTGCAGTTTACAAGAATCCTAAGCCACATGAGCACAGCAGTCTGCAGGAAATCTCTGCACACAGCCCATCTTCTAGGGCAAGCAGGACATGTTTTGTTTGCAAACTAACAGTGCCTGCCTAGATGGGGGCAGGAAGCAGCAAAACCGTAGTGAACAGAGAACAAAGGAGCAGAATAAAGACAGGTGATGATGGAGGGCAACAGGTGGGCAGGAGCTGGCACAGATGGGAAGGGAGTGCAGCACCACGTCTGGTCATGGATGGAGCCAGACCAGTACTCACGCAGTGCTGCGTGGGACACCGACCCGCTCCTGTATGCATCGCGCTCTCTGAAACGCATCCTCTGAGAGCCAAGTGGTGACACCACGTGGCACCCACAGAGCCCGACTCTGCAATCAGAAGATCTGCATTCAAAGCCATCTCACCCTCTGGCTAAATCTCTGTGTCACGTCTCCTTTCCTAATATTTTCACTTTTTCATCTGCAAAACAGAAATAAATATTGTTGTGATGTAGGGTCTTAAAATGAAACAAAAAGTATGTAAGATGCTGAGTATATACTAAGTCCTCTGTGAGTGGGAGGAAAAAGAAATGGAGAGAGGAAAAAAGCACGGCAAGCAGAACAGAAGAGAAAAGAAAGCATAGGATGAAAGGAGATGAAAGGAAGACACAGGCAAGAGGACTAGGGGCTGGAGACGCAGAACAGAGGAAGAGGAAATGTAAGAGGCAGAGGAAGAATCCAGGAGGGAAAGGGCAGGGATCCGGTTCCTCTTCCATAGCTCTCTGTTAACAAGCGCTCCGAGATGTCTTGAGCGCAGCCTTCCAGGGGGGTCCTGGTCCACGTCCTGTCTGCTGCATTGGCCACCTTCACTGGCTGCCCCCACCCCTGCCTAAACTGTGGCTGGACGGCACCAGCCCAAAATGGACACAGATACTAACGCAAGCAAAAACTGGAAAACAGACAGGACAGTCATGTACACATCCTTCCTAGAGAAAGTTGTTAGGTATCCTGTGACCCCAGTGACTGGGAGACAAGTGTGTGAGGAACATCACGTCACAGATATGGGAGACTTCAGACTGAATTTGTACCAACGAAGGGTGTGGTGCCACCCAATGAGCGTGCTGTTTTCCATTTGAACTGTGGGAGTGTGTTAGAGATCCTAACTTGGCCTAATCGTGATTTAAGCAGTTTTGCTGTGCTGCTCATTCCCACCGTGATGTGCTTCCCTCGCCAGAGGGTTATGGTGCCACGTGATTTTGGGCTAAAACTTCAGAATGGTGAGCTAAAGCCTTTTCTCTTTGTGTTAATTAACTCAATTACTTCAGTATAATAACAGAAACCTGACTAATATGGAAGATTTTGAGCAAATAGTCACTTACAAATTAAGAGTAGGAATAAATATTCCTTCAGTACTTTTGCAGGATAACTCAGCAATTTCATCAAGGCATCTGAAATCACTGATATTGTCATTTTTGAAGACAGAAAGTTATTATTTACTGTCCTCTCCTTAAAAGTACATTCCCAATTATTTCTGTTTCAGGAAATGATCATTACCCCAAGGTCCTCTATCCTCTAATTTATAAAGACACATCTTTTAAAACACATTTAAAGCAATGGAGATGTTTTTCCTATGTTTTGATCCATTTTATTTCTGCCCCATTCCAGGAAGTCTGATTAATTATCTCTCATTCTTAACAATCTGTTAAGAGTGTGGTGGCCAATGCCAAACTACCTTTTCTTTTTCTCCAGTGCTGGGCATCAAATCTAGAGCTTAGTTCAAGCTAAGCATACGCTGTAGCTGTGCACTCTGCCCAGCCCCGTAGTACTGAAAAGCAAAGCTGTAAGTGCTCAAGACTGTAACGAATCATTATACATTCAGAAAGACGGGAAAACAGTGACTGCGACTGAGTAGATGACAAAAATCTCCTACATCCTGCACATCCACATTGCCATGCTAATAGGTGGCCTGGTCCTCCTCTTCCATCCTTGGAATTTTTCCCACTTCCCTTTCAACTAAGCACATATTCCCTCCTTCCCGATTTCCTCTGCTCCCAGGCAGGAGTCTCTGTGCTTGGAATGCTGCCCCATCCCATCCTGTCAAGCTGTCTCCTGCAATCATTTCAGCAGCTCCTGAAATCAGCTTCCTCCACAAAGCCCTCCCCAGCTGAGAGCCAACGCTCCCCCCCAGCTTCCCACCTGTTCTGAGCATGAGCAGCTCCCTCCCCCTCTACCCTATGTGCCGCTAAAGCCCGTGGACTCTACAATGACCTGTTCATTAAACGGCCACAGGGTCCTACACGTCCTTTCTTGTGTGTCTGCATGCATGATGGCCAGGCTCACGTTTATAAATGTTTTTGCTGAATCGGCAGTGTAGGAGAGCTACGTGGTAGCTGTTGGTGTTCATTGGAAATGACCTTGCAGAGAATCACCAAGCTCAGAGTTCCCTGGCATGGCAAAAGAGACTTACGTATGGGGTCAAGTTTGCCCTCTGTGAGACTGGCTTGGGCCTTCATGTGCCTGTCTCAAGCTTCCTTGGCATAGGGTAATGCTCATTTAAACCAGCACAAGCTGAGTATTAAAGTCATGATAGTGACGTGAGTGGAACCAAGAATTCCACTTTTTTTGAAAAAAAGTAGTTAAAAATACAGCACTATTAACAGCCATATCTGCACACTAGAAACTACTCTCCCGCAAATATATTTTCTTTTTCTGTGATATGACAACACTCATTGAATTGAATCCCACAAAATAAAAAAAAAATCTACTGTCTAAGATGATAAAACACCTTAAATAGCTGAAAAAGATGCAAGTTTTCTTTTCAATCCTTTTACAGATCTTGTGTGTCTCCACCACTGATGTGAATTTCACACATTTTTCACCTTTGGAAAAATTCTTGCTTTTATACCCTTCTGCTAATATCAACACAGAAGGGTCTTCCTATTTCTTAGAGTCTCAAGATCTTTTTCTGTTAAAGAGAAAAACAAATGTGTTTGAATTAAGGCAACCTTGGAGTACTGAGTCACACAGAGCAGAACCAACCTTCTGCACTGTCCATGAACTGACAGCTGGAACACTAACAGGCAATGTGACACAGGATAGTGCAGGAATTACACAATTTTTTTGTGATAGTCTATGCTTCAATTTTCCCTAAAATGTGGCATGGCTTTTTAAAAGTTCTTGTGATTCTATGGTAGTAAAGATCAAATACAAAGACTTCTTTTCAGTGTTGTGTGCAGCTACATTCTACAGTGTACTCAGCAACACTCCAGAAAAGCAAAAGACTTCTCTTCCCTCATCTGCAAGGAAATGAGAGAAACGGAGGAAGCTCGAGTTTCCAATCTCTGACCAGGTGAATCTGTTCTTCTATTTTATAGAAGCACTAACAAAACATGCCAAGGAGCCCAAGTAAGAACACATGCATGGAAAATGAAAGCACATACAGCTCAGCATTTCTGCCTTCTGCTAAGCCAGTGGAGATAGGATGCTTTTCCTCATCACTCCGCTTCCACCATTTGTGCATTCACACCCTGTGCGTCGTGGGTCACCTGCACAGGACCTCAGCAGACAGACGGGGAAAAGCAGGTAAGTGGCCACTGACTGCTGACCCGCTGCCTCCTCCTGAGGCCCTCTGGCTTGATCCAAGGGCATCCTTGAGGGTGGCAAGAGATGAAGAGTGGCTGTCCTCTGGGTGGCAAGGAAGGGCCATGAAAGCCTGCAGGTCCCTGTTTCTGCATAACCTTTGTTTGCATCAAGGGCTCTCTCCCTCCCACACAGAGCAGACAATCCTTTCCCCAAATCCAGAAGATCAGCAATAATTGATTTGGCTTTTGGCCCATACCCTTCTGGTGCAAAAGCAACAGCACAGTTCGCTAGCTCTTTCCGATTTGTTCCTGCCCTCCCTTCAAGTGACTCCTCACGTCTGATTAAAGTCTGTAATGCTCTAGTCCTGGAGTGAAGAGGCGCTATTTATTTCTGTCAAGTTCTGCTTGGAAGGCTGGAGGACTCCTCCTACCAGACATTTTACTAGTAAACAGAAAAGTTACCCGTATTGTCATGCTTGCCCTGACCTGCAAGCCAGTGAACAATAAATCTTAATTATAGTTAAATGCCAAAATCTGCAAAGAATGAGGCAGCACTAGTCAACTGTGAATTGGTTTGACTCCTCCGCCTGCTTCTCTAGCCTCTCCAAGCTGCAGCTGCAGGAATACATAAATTAGTTTGTGATTTGTTTGTGCCGCAACAATCAGTCGAGGCTGTTTCTTAAGAACATTTCCAGTATCAGTGGACACCCTGGCATTCATCCTATTGCCATGTCAGATGCAGGTGGCATGTGGGAAGCTTTATTTTAAGGGACTTTCAGCATTATGCCTGGGTTAATAAGAAAGCGCTATTTTTAAATATCTCGGCAGTTTTCCAAAGTAGTGCTCGGTCTCCTGACGTCTGCTCCATCCGTACTTGTTACCTTTGGGTTTATTTGGAGAACCATTGAATAGCCTTTTTTGTTAGCAATCTTTTTTTGTACTATGGAGGGATACTGGTTTGAGCCAGAATTCCATGTAGGTGTTTTTGTTGTTGTTGTTGCTTGGTTTTTTGCCCCTTTTCCTCTACTGCTGTAAAACTCACAAGCTCTTTGGTATTCAGGCGTTTAGTTTACTTGTCGTAAAACCAAAAAAAGCTGCCCTGTTGTCCCTTTGCTGGGTCCTCTTGACATATTGGCACCTATAAGCAAGAATTAGAGAGGTGATTGCCTACATAACTCTGCTGAATGGCTTTGGACTGTTCTATCAATTTGCTGACTGACAGGAGATGGGAGATGGAACTCCGAAAACAAAATGAAGTTCGGGGCTATGGAGTGCAGGGTCCTATGAATCAATCTGCAATCTACTCATTTGCTTTGGATGCATATCCTGTTGTCTTTGAGGGTCAATCATCTGCTAGACACAGTTATAAGACAATTTTTTAAATAATAAAGCAAGCTCAGATTTCCATCCTCTGGACCCAGGCAAGCCTGGAATGAAATGGTATTCCAATAATTAAGAGGTGGATGTGTAAATGGGTAAGAGAAAGAAAAGACATAGAAAAACCCTTTCCCAACAGAAGTGGGAGGGTGTAAAACAGCCTTTCTGATGTGTTTTTAAGAAAGAGAGAGAGAGGAAGATTTGTTACTTGGAATAGCAAAGTAAATTTCACCTCCACTAGGTCAGGGGCAAAAGCCTCTCTCGATGTCCTAGGGTGCATCACCCCAATATCCGGGCTCCCCAGCCACACCCTGCTTGGCCTCCTGAGCTCTTCTAGGCTTGGGGGGAGGGTGTCACTCTGTCACCAGCTTCCGGTTTGTGTCACTGCTTTGTTGCTTCCTGGAGGTCATTCTGATTCCGCCCTTCAGCCCAGCCTCCACCAGGGCACTGGACCTCATCCCAGTTTTCCCTTGTACTGCAGTAAATCTGTCTCTGCGTGGGTCTAAGACCCACATCTTTAAAGGACAGGACTTTTACTGGAGTCTTTGCAGCACAGGCCTCCAAGGTGAGGACCGGCCTCTCCCTTGGGCTTGGGCTCTGTCCAGCTTCCTATGACCTTTCCCCAACAACGCAATCTTATAGTTGCCGCCTCACCTTGCCTCCTGCATTTTCTTGAGGGAGGGGAGCAAGTTGGCTGTTTTTCCCACTCAGAGAAATGGAAGGATGGAAGGGGTTTTGGGGAAGAGCGGAATGAGCCCCAGTCTGCCAATTCTTACTGCTAACAGTCACACACCCTGTACTCTCAGCACCCCCATGCTGAGCAGTTCCATGCGTTACTGTGTTTAATCTGCAAAGCACCTAGCCAGGTAGGCCATATTAGCCTTATTTTAAACCATAGCAATAGAGGCTCCCAGACTATATTCTTTTGCCCAGGGTGGTGCAGCTGCTCAATTTGTGTGACTCAAATTCTCTCTCTGTGTGCACCATGGAGCTTCCCAGGGACACATTTAACTTTGGGTGTCAAATGCCACCCCTTCACATGTGGCTTCCTGAGACACTGGTTCATCTCAGATAGCACTTTGCTACTTCGTCTTCTTACCTGTGTTTCTCTTGCATTGAAGCATTCACCCCCAGCTGATATTGCACATATATGCTTTTCCCTTGGTATCTGAGGTTAGTTCCAAGCCTCCTAAGAGCACCAAAATCTGAAGGCCCTTGAGCCCCTTATGTAAAATGGTATTGTATTCAACTATAAACTAGGCATCTTCAGGTAATCCTACAGATTATTATAATACCTAATACAATATAAGTGCTAAGGAAATACCTAATATACTGTATTATTTAGGGAATGATGACCCCAAAACAAGCTGCACGTGCCCAGTGCACATGGAGTTGTTTGACTATTTTTATTTTTTGAGTTTGGTTGAATCCCCTGATGATAAGCCTGCAAATACAGTGGGCCAGGTGAGTGTGTACTTGCATAGCATGTGTCTGAGAGCAGGGACTTTGGTTGTTCCTTCCCTGTTGTGTCTTCCTGGTGTGTGGTGGGTACTTCCTATCTATTAAGCAAATAAAGGAATAAATGAATGAATGAGGCTGATTGTTTTTTTTTTCAGACTGAAGGTAAAGCAGGCATGATGTTTGGTCAGATTTCCAGAAATGACAAGCAAGAATCCCCTTGTACATGGTAAATTCAGGAATGGAATTGTTCAAGACTTTATCACGACTTTATCAAGTCTTTATCAAGTCTTTATCAAGACTTTAGTAGTAGATCTAAGATTGTAATTAGCAGGTCAAGCCATTGCTAGTAATCCTTGCAGTGACTTCCTATACTCTGAAAATTCTACCAGGGAGATTTTTTTTATTACATTTCTCAAAGTTTTCTTCCTGCATGAAACAAGGCTCTTGCCTAGACAACTGCAACCTGACTGTCAATATTTGCATGGCTCCCAAGAGGCCAAGCCCAGCAAGCCTGCTACACTGACACTGGTGTCTTCCCAGCAAAACACACGTGATCATTACTGTCCTCCCTTTGGCTTCTCTCCAAATCCATACTGTTTTGTGGATGGTGGGTGCAGGAGACGCCAAAATGTGGGAGGCATAACTTTCTACTTTAAGGAAATTAGCATTTTTAATTGGACCAGGATATAGGATAAAAGTGGGTTGATAGAGGGTACCAATGTGTTTCAAAAGTTCAAAATAAAGAATAGTAGCTGACAGATTAAGGAGATCAGGAAAGATGCCAAGAAAGAAGTGGCTTCTGAGGCAAACCTTAAAAGAATGACACAATTCCAAAAGACAACACTGGCAGGACAGAGCTAGACAAAAGCACTGTAGAGTCAGAAGTGCACCCTGGGGTGGGGGTTGAAGCTGGTTGAGTTTGTCAAGCATATGACACATGCTGAGAAACTGAGCCAATGAGGCTGCAAAGGACTTAGAGTGCAGATAGCCAAGCAATACAGTGGACAATTTAAAAACAAAGAGAGGAGACTATTCCTGCAATAGGACACTATTCTGTGATAAAAACAATAAGTTTCTTAGCTGGGTGTGGTGGTTCATGCCTGTAATCCCAGCATTCTGGGAGGCTGAGACACGAAGTTCTAATGTTTCAGCCCAGCCTAGTTAACTGAATGACTTAGAGACTGTTTTTCAAAATTTTAAAAATTTAAGGGGCAGGGGATGTAGCTTAGTGTGAAGGTCCTGGCTCAATCCCTAGTACTGAAAAATAGAAATGAGAATGAGATTTTTTTATTCAATTCAAATTTAACTAATATAAATTAAATTCTAAAAGAAAATGATATTTGATTCAGTTACTGGAAAATATAAGATACATTTGGTTTGCAAATCTTCCTTTATAAATCTTATGAAATAAAGATCATGTATATCTGATAGAATTTAACTTCCACATTGAGATACACTATAACTGATGAGTAACACACTAGATTTAAAATCTTAACATGAAAAAAGAGTATTAAATACTTTATTCATCATTTTGAAATGAATTACACTTTTAAAAGACAGCATTTAAGATTTCTTGGGTTAAATAAGAACATTATAAAAAAAAAACAAAAGAAAAGGCAAAGGGTTGTCATATGTGGAGAGAGGCTCTGAAGTTATAATACTAAGACCTTTGAGGGAGTCTCTGCGGCAGACTGCAAAGGGAGAGGCTGGAGAGAAGAAAGTTCATTTAAAGATTTTTTTAAATGGTTACATCAGGAGGAGCATGAGTTCGGAGCTCAGAGATACGGCACGAAAGTGGGCTTCCTGCCCTTAGAGATGCCCCATTTGGCTACCACTAGCCCTGAATCACTCTCCAAATATGTCACAGCCAATGTTCTGCATTCTCTTGGGAAGGTTGTGTTACTGTAGATAGTCAAAGGCCACCTTGAAGGGTCCTAGACCACGACGATCCTCCCACCCTGCCTGCCCTCCCTCTCCCACCACTGTTTGACTTGGACAAAACCTGATAAGGTTGTTATTACATCTTAAATTGGAATTTACCATTGGAAATGCAGCCTTTGTCACCGCGCAAGGGGCACTGTTTTGCATTTGATGACATTTTCAAAATGGTGTGAAAAAACCTTGACGTTTTTATTAGAAAATCGATAAAGCCCAAACAAACAGTTTCATGCTGCTTGGCCCTGTTCTCCATAGGTTCATCTGCATTTTGTCATCCCACTCACTTCCCCCATCCTCCTACTCCCCTTGAACCCATCAGCAACAGCGTCTTGGCCATGAACAAAAGAACTACTCAGCAGAGCCCTTAGGACCCTAAGTGTCCTTTGCCTCCCAACTTTTACTCTTTAAAGCATTTCATTTTAACTGGCTCCAACCCTGAAATGCAAAACAATGTTTTCCCCTCCACGAGAAACTGTTTCCCTTCCATCATAGCATCAAACTACAGAAGCGTGCCTTGCCTTCTCTTCAGCGGGAGGTTGCTGAGAATGGGAGTTTTTTGCACTTCTGGTCTCACATCTGCTTCAACTATCACTTTGAACAAAATCATTGAATTCTGTGCAAACATCTGAATGTTGTCTTTCTCTTCGACTACCATTTTGAATATGGATCTCATCTATCCTAAATGTCAGAAACAGTGACTTATTTCAGTCCCCAAAGGCAGCCAACTATCTCACTTTCAGCTCTAACCCAGTTGAGGAAACTCCTTCTGTCAGGATGCAACTTCTACAAGCCTTGCCATGTCACCCAGCTTTCTGTCACCGTGAATGGAGATAATCAACTGAAAAGAAAGCTTCGCCTTGGCTCATGGTTCCAGAGGGTTCAGTCCATGGTGAATTAACTGTGATGTTTTCAGGCCTGTGGTGAAACAGAATATCATGGCAGAGAACTTGCAGTGGAGCAAGATACTCATCTCATAGTGACCAGGAAACAAAAAGAGAGAAAAGAAGAAGCTGGGGGTCCTAATGGCCCCTCCAAGGGCACATCTTCAATGATGTAAATTTCTCCCATCAAGCATCACCTTCTAAGGGATTCACCTCCTCCTACAGAGCCATCAGCTGAAGACCAGTCCCTCAACACATGAGGTTTGGGGGGACATTTAAGATCCATACCACAACACTCATTAAAAAGAATGTTGTTTGTCTTTCACCCACTCTGTGGTTTCTTCCCGGAAGACCCTTAGCTCTCTGTCTGCCTCTGTTCACAGTAGCTGGCATTCCATCTTCTCCCAGCACATGCACAACTGCACATTCACTTGACCTAGCTACTTCTGTTCCTGTTTTGGAAGACTCTGAGGTTTTGCCAGTCCATCACCATATAGTTCCTTCTTGGTCCTCTGCTCAGCTTTCTTGCTTATTTTAATTAATCATCTTGTCTCTATTTTTTGTCTTATATTTGCTTATTTATTTATGTCTTTGATTACATCTGTTACATGGCCACAGTTGGCCAAGTAGTGTGTTACTATGTTGGGTTGCGGGGCTTCTGTGTATTCATTTATCCACACAACATCCTCTCTGTAGAGAGGATGAGGATGATCTCTGGCTCCATTTTACAAATGATAAAAATGAAAGATCCAGGAGAGCTAATCGCTTTCCAGATCATGAGGGACAGAAAGGACACTCAGGTCTTCTGCCTTCAAATCATAGTTCCTTTCTATGTGATCCTGTTTCGCTTCCTCATCCACTGCTTTTCCACATTTTCATTTCTGATTTGCAGCTTGTCATCTCTCTTTTCAGGCCTCTGCTGGGGCTGGCTTCCCCTCCCTTAGACCATACCCAAGTTGCTTTGGCACTGTAACCTCACAGTAGCACAGACACGAAGCCAGGAGGAAAAAATCAGCTACAAGTCCTGCTTCATCCAGATCTCAACACCCTGGTCTGGCTATGAGCAATCTCTAAAGAAGATTTTGATCTTAAATGCTGTTGTCGGTGTCTCTTGCTCTCTCTCACACTGTGCCTTCTCCTCCCACACACACCCATCGCCACCCAAGGCCCTGGCTATCTCATGGCAAGACTGGCCCCTGTATCCCAAATCACCCTGGGTTGGAAAATCTTGGCAGTTAGCCATGTTATTTTTCTTTCTTTCTCATATTCAATGTGTTTTGAAGCATTCCCTAGGGCCAAAATAATACAGACAGAAAAGTTCAACAGGCAGAGTTTCTTGCAGCACAAGTAACTTTATCTATGACTAACACCATGTGAGACAGTCAATACACCTGTAATACAGAGGAAGAAAAATAATGGGGGGGGGTTGTTATGTTGTAGGTTTTTTATTTTTAAAGAAGAAAATTCTTTACATATTTCTAAAATTGTGGGACCAGGAGCAAATATATCTCTCATTGCTGAGACAAAAATACCTAACACTCAAAGTTAAGGGGGAAAGATTTATGTAGCTCACAGTTTGTAGAGATTTCAGTCAATAATCACTGGCTTGAAGGCAGGAAGACTTGGAAGAGGGGCCTCACAGAGGAGAAACAGTTCACAGCAAGCAGAAGTCAGCAAAAGCAACAAGAAACTTTGCTTATATTCTGGTGTGATACTGAGACAATGGAACCAAGGCCCAATAAGTTTACCAAAAATAGCTAAGAAGATTAAGCCTGAAGACAGTAAAAGTGGAATGGCAAGCAGAAATACTGAAATCACACCCCAGATCTGAAGGCAGATTTATTATGTTGATGAGCATTGATGAGGGTGACTATCAGAATAACATGCCCTGATCTCTGGTGGTCCAGGGCTTTTATATGATGCACAACTAAGAGGTATAAAGGAGATAAAAGATGGCACAGAACAGCCCGGAAGTTCTTCTGATTAGCTAGCAGGGTGAGCCTATTGGTTACATGGGTAGATTAATGATCATCAGTTCATGAAGCTTGGTACAATGGTACAGTCAGGCATCCTGTGTGTTTGGTTTTGCTCTGTGGTTACAGGGATAAAGAAAGTAATTACAAAGCCATGAAGTGGTTACAGAGCGAGGCAGTTTTAAAAGAACAAGTTTTAAAACAAACAATTTCTTTCATACAGTTTTTCCCTTTCATTTCCCCCTCTTGTCATTACTCTGAAAAACCTTTCTCAGTGCTGGGACTATTTTTCTACCTAAAGCTGCATGAGAAGGAGCAGCTTTTAGCTTACGCAATCCAATAGATTATACAGGGTCCTATCAGGAGAATCAATGTAAAGGCTACAGGAGTCCCAAAAGGGGTTTCAGCCATGGTCCCAAGTCAGATATACCTTGAAAGCATCCCTCTGGGGCAACTATCCACAAGATCAAGGCAAAGGGTAAAGTCAGTAAGAGGGTAGGGAGCAGCAACCGAGCTGGATAACACAATACCAAGTACATCCATGAGAACTGGGGCAGGGAATCGCCCCTGGGATCCCTGGAGTGCTGCCCTCAGCTTCAGCAGGGTGTTGGCCCATGCGTGTCTGGAGTGCCAGGAGCAAGGCTTTGAATGCATTGTCTCTTTAGGGTGAGCCCCAGAGGGGCTGTCTATGTAAATGTGTCAGTGTATGTATGGCTGGATTTGTGAAACTTGTAGAGGTAGTTCATATGTATCTGGGTTATATGTGTGTGCAGGAATGTATACAGATATAGCTGGTCTTTCAATGGGTTACAAACTGTATGTAGTTTTATGTTTTATTTCTGAGTAATCCATCTCTATATCTTTAAAAAAAATCTAAAGTTGCAACCAGGAATACCCTCCCCCAATCTAGAATTAATTTACTTTTTAAACCTTTATTAAGTTTCAATCTTTCTTAATTTTTTCATCTCATATTCATTATTTCTACTCTTGAAATATACATAGCTCTGTACCAGAAAGGATAAAGTCTATCTCCATTCAATCATGTTGCCCAATTAGCAGAGGCCTCTTGCCTCAGTGGTGTGCCTCTTGAACGTTTATAATTGCCAATAAGCAGAAGAGCAGAGAATGGAAGAATTCAGAGGTCCTGGAGTGTCAGAGGGTTGCAGGTGACTCTGCCTGGCTTAAAGCCTCTGCCTGCTTTGCTCCCAAAGAAGGGTAGGTGCCAGCTAGCAAGTCCTTGCTCACCATCATTAACCTCGGTGACAGGGATGTTTCGAGTGACAGAGGGTCATCAGACTACCATGCAAAAGAGTACACAAATGATGGTGACATTTGTAGGGTGTAGGGACCTGTGAATAAGAAAAGAGAAAAGAGCATGTGGTGCCTTGCCTGACTCTGGATCTGTGTTGTGAAATTTCTGGAGCTTGGCCTGGTGGTAGAAATGCCAAGAGATGAACACTACTAAAAGAGGTACTTTTAGTTTTCTTACCTTTAAAGTCAAATAGCTCTTTCTTCTTTCCTCATTTATTATATTATGGTTGTTATTGCTGTTGTTTGCTTCCTTTTGTTTTAGCTGAAGTAATACTGAAAACATACTCTGTGAAAGTATCACAAAGCACCTGAATGGCTTAGGACAGATTTTCCTTTTTCTTAAGGTAGCAATAGTCACCTCATGTTCCAGTGACTGACAGCATGTGACCATTAAAAGCAAAACCCAGACAACAGAGGCCATACCCTCTAACACTTAATGACACATGGCCTAATGAGATTTCACAAATTAATTTTTCCACTTAACAGTATTGTGAACAAAGCAAGTTTTTGAGTAAGTTCTTAACTCTCCAGTCATTTGTTCCTATCCAGTGGTAGCATATCAGGTAGGCACCAATATGAGAATTGTTTTGTGCAATAGAAGAAAATAAGGCCTGATAGTCAATTCAGGCAAGGCAGAGTGGCAGATTTATCCCCTTTCAAACACACAGATTGTCTTAGCAAATATAGTATAACAACATGCATCAATGTATTTAACTACCATTTATCAAATGCCTGCTTTATGCTAAATTTTAATCTAGCTTTGTTCATTTAGCCTTCTCTGATGAACTAGGTTGTGTGTATACCAAATTCATATGTTGAAAGCACTCAGTACCTCAGAATGTGACTCTCTGTGGAAACCTGGCCATTAAAGTGATGACTAGGTTAAAATTGGGTCCTGTAGATACAGCCCTAATCCACTGTAGTTTTTGTGTTTATGAGATAACCAGCACACAATGGGAAAATCTTAAGAAGACAGAAGATGATGCTCTGTGATGCAAGGAGAGAGGCCTCAGAGAAACAAAATTGGTCTATAAATTGATCTTGGACTTCCACACTCCAGAATTGTGAGGAAATACATTTGTGTTGTGTAAGCCACTGAGTCGGTGACGCTTTGCTATGGCAGCCATAAACCAACAGCTTATGCACAGAAGCACACTGATTTACAAGGGGGCTGCATTTCAGCAATCTCACTGTAAACTGAAAATGTTGTAAGCTGAAAATGTTTTCTCCATCTAACCTAACAGTTACTACAGCACCATGGAGTTCTGGTTCTTTCTCTTCAGGATCACGGGCTGGCTGCAACCCAGGGCTCTCTGCTACTGTCCACCATCTTGAGAGAATCACACCACATGACCAGCCCTGGAAAAGATCTGAAATCACAGTATGGTTCCCACTGACAGTGAAGGATTTTTAAACCATCATGAAGTTGGAAATCGTGAATGGAACCATTATTAGCTGGAAACCATGAGAATTCAGCTTGGCAGTAAGGATGCAAAAGCTCTGGTGGGAAGTAACTTGTTCAGAGCCCAAATCACAAAGTGACAGAGCAGAAATGAAAACAGATCTTCCGCCTTTGACTTGGCGGCCTTGAGAACAAAATGCTGTTTCTGCCAGGTGTGGTGGTGCAGGACTGTAACCCCAGCACTTGGGCAGCTGAGGCAGGAGGAAGGAGGCTCACTGGGAGTTCAAGGCCAGCCTGCATTCACAGTGAGACCCTATCTCAAAAACATTAAGAGGACCACCTAAAGAAAATATCCCCAACCAAGATGGGAAATGGGAAGGGAGTCGGAAAGAAATATATACACATGAGATAGTTAAGACAGTTGTACAGCTAGTATCTTCTGGTTTGTTGAAAAGAAAGTTTTGTGCTAATATTACTTGGACAGTATTTCACGCTTCTAGTTTGTACTCTGAGCAACTATTATGATTATAACAATATGCAATGTATTAATTATTATTACTATCCTGTTTTGAAAGTCTGTTTTATTGTTATTTTTAATTTTTTCTTTTTAAAATAAAGAATTTTTTAAAAAGAAAGATCTCCCTGCCCCCTAGACGATCCCTTTATACTGCCACTGTACAGTACTCCACAGAACACATCATGCGAACAGGCTGCTGGCTGCTGTGTGAGCCTTAATGGCTGAACTTCAAGCCATTCAGGTCAGCTCGCTTCCCTCCAGGTTGGTGGAGTCACAGGGGCCACCTATTGCACAGTAGAAAACAATAAGTGCTCCCCTAAATCTTCCACATGGCTAAGTCAGGTAATCCTCACTACAGCCTGAAAGCTCCCATTACCATGATTCCATGTTAAGGAAAAGAAGCCCAAGGCACAGAGGCAAAGCACCTCACTACAGGTCACCAGTTGTGAAACACAAGAAAATTGCAACAAGGACCAAAATAGAACAAGAACCAGAGCTGGTTCAGAGCCCACCAGCTTCCCACTACCTAAAACTGCTTCTGAGTGAAGGGCACAGGAGCAGAATTCCATCCTGAAAACATCATTAAAAGGAGAACATAAGGCCATTCCACAGTGAGAAGCAGGAGTTCCTGCTTATTCATGAGGGCTGTGTTCCAAGAGCCCTAGTGGATTTCAGAAACTTCAGATAGATCCAAAACCTTAAACCTGCCATATTTTCCTACACATAGATGAACTAATTTAATGTCTTTCCATCTTATCCACTTATGTACCATGGCCTCAACTTTTGCAGTTTGAGGAGTGACAACAAAAGTAGCTTCAATTTGTTTTTCCTTCATCACTACTTCACAGAGTGATTTGGTCTTGTCTTAGACCTTAGCAACTTCAGCACACAAGTTTTTGTTGTTCACCTTTTCAGTTAAAAGAAGCACTTTATGCCTTCATTTTGGCATGTCTGGATTGCAAACATCACCACCTTTTCACTATGGAGATATTGTTAAGCAGTGTAAATGTTCCTTGAACACAAGCACTGTGTTACTGTGACAGTGAATTTCATAACCAAAATACTACTGAATACCTAGTCTGAGAATAGTATACCCAGAGTGGATACAGTGGAGAAAAAGTAGAATCTTATCCTGAAGACAGGACAGAATTTCATCACACTACTCAGATGGCATGCAATTTAAACTTTATGAATTTTGCTTCTGAAATTTAAGATTTAACATCTTGATACTATAATTGACAGGAAGTAACTAAACTGCAGATAAGAATGAAGTCCTGCATATAAATTAACCAGGTAGGAAAATAGTGTGGGAAAATCCCTGATCATAGTCTCAAAAGTCATTGTGGAGCCAAAGATCAAGCTGTCCAAGAGAGTCAGAAAATCAGAAGATCCACCCCTGCCTGCCAGGCACTGCCACCGGAAGGCCCTTTCTTCCATGCACCCAGTGTGGGTTGAGGGAGACAGACAGATCCACCTCTGCCTGCTGTGCACCACCACCAAAAGGCCACGTCCTACACGTGGCCAGTGTGGGCAGAGAGAACCATAAAATGCTGCCACCAGAAGGCTCCTGCCTGCAGGCAGCCAGCAGGAGCAGGGACACATAACCAGGTAAGCCCTGTGCACCTGTAGGCCACCATTGGAGGCACTTTGTTCCCTCAGGCAGCCATCACCCACTAGCAGAATCAGACAAACACACTTCTGTGTGTCTGGCACCATCATGGGAGTCCCAGTGTAAACACACAGGCTGAGAGAAGCAGCCCCACCTCCATGCACCCCTGATCATCAGCAAAGCCCCAGTGTAACTGCATAGGTCTGGAGAAGCCCGCTCCACGCCCTGCTATCTCCCTGAAAATCTGGAATTAGAGGAACCCAGGTGCCTGTCTCATCCTCCTACACTGCTTAGGGGCAGCCAACATGGGATATTCCTGGGGCTCTACAACCAGCTTGTTGGGAGGAACCCAGGAGAATATCAAGACAAAGAAGCAAAAGGCAATCTCAGACCTCCAGCCCACACAGAACAAGTCTGGGACATACAGTCATAGAAGAAAATGGAAGTCACACACCTGAAATCTCTGAGAGGATAGCAACTGAAGTAAAGAAACAACTTCATGAGATTGTAAAAGCAGTCAAATCAGAAATAATGTCTCAGGTAAAAGAAGAAATCACAAACATAGCGAAAGAATTGTTCAGCAGGTCTAAGAAGACATAGACAAAAAAGAGGAGCATAGGAAAATGATGGAAACTTTGAATGAATGTAGAAAGGAATTACAATGCATGAAACAGATTCAAAGAGAGATACAGGAAATTAAAAATTCAAATGAAAGTTGGCAAAACTGCTTGAAAGAGACTGAAGATAGACTGTCAAATCTTGAAGACAGTATTGCAGCTAGTGATCATGAAAGAAAAGATCTCTTAAAAATAACAAAGAATTGGGAAATAATAACTCAATGGCTGCAAGATGACACAAAGAATCATAATTTAAGAGTGATAGGTGTCAGTGAAGAAGCAGGGGTCAACACAAATGAAATTAAAAGGATATTCACAGAAGTAATAGAAGAAAACTTCCCAAACATGGAAAATGGATCTAGCATGCAGATAAGTGAGGCATATAGGATTCCAACTAGCCATAACCAAAGTAAATCTACACCCAGACATATAATAATCAAGATTACAGAAATTCAGCACAAGAACAGAATATTATTTAAAAAAAATTTTTTTATTTTATTTTAAAAGGGAGTAAAATTAAACACAACAAAACAGAACAGAACAGGACATAAGAAAGCATAAATT
>PVJX010032223.1:0-20562 GCA_004027295.1 Dolichotis patagonum | reverse complement strand
CATACCATGCTGATTTAGGAAAAGCTGCTGAGGAAGCGCTTTGCTTTGTCTTTTCAGCTGTGAGATTTTGGTTTTTAAAAATTACTCCTACTGGGCTGGGGATTTAGCTCAGTGGCTTAAGCGCCTGCCTGGCAAGCGTGAGGTCATGAGTTCGATCCCCGGTACCAAAAAAAAAATAAAAATTACTCCTACTGAGTGCAAAGTAACGACTTGGGAATAATAAGATGAAGTAGGGAGCATGTTAGGCTACTGCAACAGTCTAAGCTAGAAATCTTAAGCTAAAGCCAAAGTGGTAGGCTGGACAAAGTGAGCCAGATGCAGGCCAGCCGAGGGAGGTGACACAGCAGGACTAAGTGTGTGGCATATTGAAGTCAGTGGCAGATAGCTTCATAAACCTCAGAATCCTCAAAGATACTGCATAATACACACTGCCATAAATGATATGTTGAATGACAGACATGAACCTTCAAAAGTCTATATGTTTAGTGTGCTGTTTTCTAAAGCAGCAAGATATAGAAAAAGTTCTGCTTGAGTAAGTTATTTTATGTGTAATATATGATTCCCAATGACCCTAATAAATGATGTATGTAATGATGTAACATGTATTGCATAACTCATATTTAAGGATCTCTGTAGACACATGACCTCATTTAACCCTCAGCATAACCCTGTGAAAAAGTACTAGTAAAACCAAATACAGATGAACAATGTCAAACTTGAATACAGGAAGTAAATAGTGGAAGCTTACAAAGTTGAAAATGTTAAGGCCATTTGGACACCAAAGTCTGAGCTCTTTCAAATCCACTGTCAGCCTGATTTTATTCACTGTGCAGTCATAATCTAGTGAAAGTGAGAAACCAGGATAGATCATAAAAACTCAAAAATGTGCTTGAAGTTTTCAGTCCTATCTTGTACTTTATGAAGGAACTCTGGAGTGTCTGAGGTGTTTTTGATGAGAGTGAATAGTTGAGAATAATTCCTCTCAAAGAACAGCCAAAAAGAACAGACAGCACATGTGCAGAGCAAAGACAGTCATCAGACTAACAGTTGATTTCATTTTCCCCTTCTTAGAAATGCAGAGTTAAGTGGGTGTTATCCCGCCCATGCAAAACACATATCCTCTGAAATGATTTTGTGATGTAAATAAATTCCCACCCTGGACCAAATGTAAGTAACCTAGTCCTCTAGATTGAAATAAAGAGCATCAAGATCATGCCTAAATTTGTGAGCCCAGACCAGTCACTTACTTGGGTTTTTGCCTTGGACTACTAATGTGAAAGGAAAATGATAACATTTGCCTTCTTGAGGGTGTTATAAAGATAAGCACCAGAAATGTCATTATACTAAAAGGTCAAATGTTCTGTACCTGTGCAGTTGGTGAATCTCTAGACAGAAATGGAAATTTTTCTTATTTCTTTTCCTACTTTCTTGAGCAAACATGGATCGTGAGTGGAGGCACAGAAGTAAAGCAGAGCACGTGATCCTGCTGCCCAACATGTCACATGCTGGTGATGCTCTCTAATTGGAAGTCATCTAATGGACTTTTTATTTTATTTTTCAAGGTTTGTCCATCTATCCCCCCTTTTCTAGCTGTGATTGTTCAGCCCTGCAAGTGATTAAAATGGAACTAACCCCAGGAATTCTGACTTCTCAAACTCAGGTCTTTTTTTTTTTTTCCCATCATCACTGAATTGCCTCACTATCTCAGGAGAAAAAAAAAAGATCTATTCATAATGAGCTCAAACAAAAATCTGATTAGAGATAGATCTATTGTGTGAACCAAGAGCTTTGGGAGCTCAGAGAAGAGAAAAATTAATTTTAGATTACATCCATTCCCTTAACATATTCTCAGAAGAAGAAACAATTGAAATAAACTTGGAAGGCTAGCCAGGACAGATAGAAAAGGAAAAGGGATTACTTTAGATAGCAAGAAGAGCATGAACAAACGTATGATGGCCAGCTAAGTAGTATGCTTAGAACAGAGTTAGTTATAATTTTTTTTTCAAAAAAGATTGGGTTCAGGTATGAAGGATCTTGAATATCATACAAAATAACTTGTAACTTCAAACAGTGAGAAATTTGAGCAGAGTAGTGAAGTAATTACACTGGCAACTCAGAAATTGTCCCTAAAGCAAAGGGCAGGATGAATCATAGGTAGCTGGGATTAGAGATTGGTTATCCTAATAAGAACACACAATACGACAAACAAGAATTGTCTCTGTGTTGGATCATTCAGACTTCACTGGCCATAAGTTGTTGACAAACCTCTTGTTCTCTGTTCAGTGTCTGCAGGTGGATTTGCTTCTCCTTATGGAGAAATAGATGCTCTTTGGATACGGGGCTTTAATCGTCACCTACCTTAAAGTCACATAATCCTGCCAATATAACTACCTCATCTCCTTACTCTCAAAATAAAACTTAAAACTTCACATTATTTCCTTGGCATCATCAAGAAAATATTATGAAAATTTTCTGCTTTCAACCTGCAAAGGGTGTTTAGTTTTCATTGATGATTTCTGTCCACCCTCACTCTATTTTCCCTGTCTCTTTCCTTATTGAATCAAGACCTTATCCATGGGGTTACAGACTGTCTCCCTATCACACCCTTCTGGCTTCTTTTTGCTCTGTTACCTGAATTTTCTTCCTTTTTTATTACTTTTAAAAATTCTTCTAAGTAAAGATAATTATACATAAATCTACTATACATTTTTTAAAATTTATAGTATTTTCCATTCTATATCTCACCTTTATTTCATATGCAAACAGTGTAGTGTTACCATCGGTTCAGTATCTGCAAGTTTACTCATACCTGCAAATTTGGACTAGTAATACTATATTTTGCTCATTCAGTACACTAGCAATTTTTGCACTAGCTTATAACAGCCTGTATATTTGTCACTGCTAATATATCATTTAAAGTCACTATTTTGGGCTGGGAATGTAGCTCAGCAGCAAAGCACCTGCCTGACAAGTACAGGGTCCTGAATTTGATGAACAGTACACCCCCCAAAAAAAACCCAAAAAAACAACAACACAAAAAAACATGATTTTTTCCTGGAAAGAAATCACTATATCTTTTAACTGACAACTTGAACTTAGTACTGTGAATTTTAAACCAGTATTAGGTCAATCTCCATAAGCCAATACACCCTTAAATAAAATACTTCATTCTTACCACTAAAAAAGAAAAACACCAAAAGGAACAACAACAACAAGCCAAAATTACTGAGAACAATTAAAGCAATGTTTGAAATTAAATTTGATAGCCCATTAAATTAGAAAGAAAGTGAATCCGAGAATCTGTCTTGGATGACAGAGAAAGGATTGTGCCATTACATAGAAAAGGGAACGCAGGAGGAAAAGGCAGGGTTATAGAAAGAAAATCGTCTTTTGATATGTTGATGTTAAGAGAAGAGAAGGAAAGACATCCCAGAATCAGGTCATCAAAGCCTGTTTGATGATTTTCCTCTGCTAGCTAATTAAGTGTAGTCACCTTTTCCTTGTTACTACTGTACATATTTTATTTGACTTCGTTATGTAGCAAAAATTAATTTTAAGGCACATGAGACTTGTAAGACTTGTGTTTAAGACTAAATACATTTTTAAGGTCTTCATAGTCTTCCTATTTTAATATTCATAAATTTCTTTCCCCCTGAGTAATATTTTCATATGTTACCTTATAATGCACCTGTTTAACCCTGAAATTAAGGGCCAGCAAATTGATAGAGACAACTTTAGTTTGTTTGTTTTGAACTATTGTCAATTTCTTTATTAGAGTCTTACCTAACATACCGGTAGTGTTATTTTATGTGTAAAGATAAATTTGCAGTTCAGTTAAATAGTGTATCCAGGAGACAAAGAACCCAAACAAAGAGTAGAAAATGTAATCCAATTTACTGAGGATCAGCCTCAAATCAGGTTAGTAATAATATTTCCAGCTTCCAACAAAGTAACTTGTTGGTAGAAAAAAAAAAAAAACACTACAGCAAATGAAACTGAATAGCTCAGTTCAATTGTACTCACAGAACTGCCTGTGCAGTAACACTAACTTAAATGAGTGTTGTAGCCCTTGAAGCCATTAATTCAGATCCTTAGGTAGATTCTTAAAGGCAAGAAAAATAAGGAGGATGTTCTATGCATCTTTCTTAGTAGCTACAACATAGCATATTATCAATAGTTATCCTATTTTTTCATATAAAAATGTGAATGATAATAGTCTCAAAATAATAGGATTTTGAGAATGAAAAGACACATAAAATGCTCAATATATTATTCACCCAGTTCCTTCCTTAGTACTTAAAAAGCAAATATAATTGTCCTTTCCTTCTCTTGCTACATCAAAGCAGGGAAGAAACCCCACATTTGCTGTTGATATATGAAAAATTAGAGTGCCTGGGAGAGCTGAGTATTTTCATACGGAATTGTTAGATTTATTGCTCCTGGTTTTCTTGTCTGAAACAATTTAAATGTATTAAATCATATACATCAATAAAAGAACATGCCTTAAAAGGAAAAGAACATGCCAAAGTATTTGTGAAGTGTGAAACCCTGAGAAAAATCATTACCATCCCTACGTAAAGACTATGAATTTCATTAATTGTGGTCATTCCAGAAGTGGCTACATTTTATTTCAAATTCAACTTGACTGCACACGCCTCATTTCTTTAATGGAATCTGGCCCATCTTCAAAATAGGAAAGAAGTTTTGAAAAAATCACAGAGAAAGCCTACGTGCTTTAATTGAGAAACTCCTTAGCAGGAACCTTCAGATGCCAAGGATTACAACTCTCCTAAGAATGGACTCCCCACTGCTCTCGAGATAGCGGCTCAACAGTTGCAAGCACCCTCTAGTCCAGCTCCTTTTTCTCATCTAATTTATATATCTACCCCTAAGCATCCTTAACACTTTGCAGGAAAATTCCGAAGCAAAGCCAAATCAAATCAAACCAAACCGAACCAAAAGGAAGACTGCACTGAGGAGATTAGAAGGCAGCATTTATTCTTTACACCAGCGGGATCTTCACACCAGTGGACTGTTGCGGGGATAATTCCTCAAAAGCAACAGTGCTGAATTTAGGAAAAGTTTAGATCCTATAGAATTTAGAAGTGGGTGGTACAAAGCAACTGCCAAAATGTTATGTAACTGGTTCCATATATTGAGTCATATATTGACAGGCAGGCTGGTCTTGAAACAATAGAAACACTCGAGGAACAAGGGGAGGGTCCCCTACAGAGTGAGCGTAGTTAAGGGCATTACCCTAATATAGGCACATTCTGAGAAGGAGCCCGAATTAGCCTAGAGTGCCTAAAGGTATCGGCAGTTACTCTGACTCCGTGCTCATCAGAAGTGTGCAGCTAGGCTGTAGACACTGTCAAGGTCAACTGAATTTAGCAGAAACAGCAAAAGAGTAACTTGGTCAGAGACCTCTACTTGATCATGAAATATCTATAAGTTTGCCACCTCATAAATGTGTTCCTACATTGTAATCGTGCCCCAACAAACACATGGTATCTCTTCAACAGCTTCTGTTCTTAGGGAGTTTTTGTCTATATCTAATACAAACTTTCATTGCTTCCTTAAATGTTCTTTAAGCGTGTTGGTCAGCTTAAACAAGATCATGCAGCTGAAATAATGGTATAAATTAAAATGCTATATAAAATTAGTCATTTCAACTCTACTAATGAGACTAAAACAGCCTGTACTACAGGTTAAAAAAAAATCTTCTTAAATTGATTTCATGCAGCAAAATTTCTTAATTCACTCTGCAAGTCCTTTGGGGGTTGGGGCAGGGTCCTGCTCTACATAGTCATTCAGTTCCTAGAACGATGGAGATGCCAGCATCTTGTGACTGCAACATTCAGAATAAGTTCTTTGAACACTGAGGCAGAGGAGAGAGCATTATATACTGACATATTCATGCATAGACTGTGGGCCACAGGGTCCTTCCCAGCCAACAGTAAGGGGCCCAGGAATTAGGAAGAACACGCAGACATTTGGCAAACTGTAAATGTCTCATTTGTAGTATTTCTATCTTAGCTAAACAAATCAAAAGGCCTTTTTCGTTTTTGTTGTTTCTATTTCATTGAATTACCTTTGTGTTTACCCAGGTATACTTTTGGCTTACAATGTGTGGCTCATTTTTAAAGTTGTCTTAATAAAGATTTATTCATATTATATGGAGAAATTGGGCTATTGCTTGCTGTTTTCTTGTCAAATGATAGCATTACTTTACTTTTCCTTTCCAAAAAAACAGGAACATTATGACCTAGAGAGGCTTCTATTTTTGTCCTTATTACTGGGCATTTTTATGTTGTGCTTTTACAAATATCAGCTTAATATTTGTCAGTACTGGATTTCCATTTGATCTTTACAGATTGGTTCTCTTCATTCTTTACCAATTCTAATTCACTATCTCCTTTCAAAAGTAGCAAATTTAACATAGAGGACAGGAAACTTTTAGAGTTGAGGTGGCTGCTGATAGCCAAACGTAGGAGAGATTTTTTAAAACAAAACTATAAGCATCATTTTTTTAAAAGCATAATAATAATAACAGCAACTCTAGGAATCACTGCTATGTATTAAGCATTTTGCAGAGATCGTTTTGTGTAATATTCACAACTTTGCTGAATGATTATAACTTATTCATAGTCACACTGCTATAAATCGTGGGATCTGGATGTGAAATCAAATTGTTTTTCTTCTGAAGCCTGACTTACTAAGGTCAAGGAACGTAGCCCCCATTGGCATCAGTGCATTAATGACCTGATGTTCCTGACCTTGGTGAAGTCATGGTCATGCTGACTGTGAGTCAGAGAGACATTTCAGGGGAGCAATTAGAAACATCAGCTCTGGAGCTAGACTGCCTGAGTTTGTGAGTTGAAGTCCTGCCTCTGAGATTCTCTTGCAGAGAGAACTTGGACAAGTTGTATTTAAACCTCTCGATGTGTCATTTTCCTCCTCTGCAAAATATACCTAAAAATATTATCCACCCTATGATGCTACAGTACAGACTAAGTTGTTACAAGTAAAGCACTTAGAACCCTTAGGGCAATTCAATAAATATCAGCTATTAATTCTGCTTTCTGATCATATACCTAAAAGATATGTAAGTAAAAATAAACAAATCGTAGTGGTAAAAATTTTAATTTAGAATTTTATAAACACACTAATTGTGCTAAACCTCATGACAGCCTTATTAACTGGGTTATCCTCAGAAGGAAAACTGGAAGCACAGACTACAACAATTCACTCAGCTGGTTAAGTGTCAAAACCAGGAGTCCAGTCCAGGTCTGTCAGGGCTGGAGCACACTTCCTGCTCTGTTTTTAATAGGATGTGAAAAGATTTTCCCTAAATTGACAAACTATCCTGAAAGTGTAGTGGGTTTGCACCACCTAAACTAGCCAGTCTAAAGGCAGACTTCTGTTAATATGTGCCTGAGTATGTAGAGGGCAGGGCCGGACAGGGCACTCCTCTCTGGAGGAGATCTGCTCTGTCCGACATAGCTAGCTAAAGAGGCAGTTTCTGACATTTCCCTTTGAATAGTTACCATTCAAAGGAAGTTTCTCATCATATGCCAAATAGAGTCTCAACAAATGGTTTTTGAACACAATGGAGTATTTCATCCTTATTTAATTTGTGTGCCTTTGCTTAAGTGATACTCCAATGAGGACTCATGCAGATTAAGTTTGACACAATTTTCTGATCCAAATTTAATGTAGTAAAAAGATCAAGAGCTTTAGAGTTACAAATCCCCAGGTTAGCATCCTGATCTCATATGCTGTAGCTGTGACACTGAGGTGTTTCACTTCGCCTTTTTGAACCTTTATTTCTTCTGCTTTGAAATGGAAATATTTAAGCACCCCCACTTGGCGAATCATTATAAAGTTTAGCAATAGTGGTAGAAGCGCATCTGTGTCAGCCGAAGTTTTCTATACATTATTTCTCTACCGCTGTGTAGGATAAATAAGGTGTAGAGTACAGTACTTGCCACTGAAGGATAGTGTTATGCTTACTTGTTTCCATTGACTCAAATTTCCCTTGAAGAAGTGTCATGGTTACTACATTTTGCTTGAAAATCAGAATCTCCTTTACTAAAACCTATGGCAGACTTAAAATCCAACAAATACAAGCAATGTAGTGCTTGTATCACTGACGATAAACATGGCCCATGCAGGGATAACACATGGCAGCTGTGAGCTTGTGGACAGTATGATGTCTTCAGCAAAGGCATCCTTAGCACCCAGGCACTATGCCAGGTACACGATTGCATTCAGTGTAAATGTACGTATGTTTGAATTGAAAGGTATTTCCTTTGGATAGCTAACCTCTATCCTGAGGTTAAAAATGTGGGAGTCTCATGGAGTGATGTTTTCTTTACTTGGGCATGGACAGTCTTAGAACCAAAGCACGATTACAAGAGGCAGTAGTCGCTGCAGTTACCAGAGTGAAGAATTCAAAGCAAATTCCACATTGAAAAACATCAAAATGAAAAGCAGAAGGAAGTGTGGCAGTGTAATATATGCCCTAAACTCAGTTTCACTTATAGTTCTTTTTGGGTTTTTATGCAATGTCAGGAGTGTTAGGACCAATGCAAGAAGATTAGGGAAGATTAAATCTATGGAATCAAGGGAGCATAACGCTATCCTTCAGTGGCAAGTACTGTACTCTACACTTTACTTACTCTACACAGCGGTAGAGAAATAATGTATAGAAAACTTCCAACTGACACAGATACACTTCTATCGTTACTGCTAAACTTCGTAATGATTCAGCAAGTGGAGGTACTTAAATATTTCCATTTTGAAGAGGAAGAAGTAAAGGTTCAAAAAGACAAAGGCTGATTCAAAAAGAATAGCACTTGTTTCCTGGAAGCTCCTTTGGCTTTTTTTCAGTGGGGTCTTCTTGTTTACATTGAGGCCTAACCCAGATTAAACTTTATGCTACTTCAAAACTTCCACACAGAAGTTTTAAATGGAATTTTTAAAATTTCCATTTAAATTAAGGATAGAGTTTGGTGGTGGGGAGAGGATAATTCCTCTCTAGAAACTTATTTTCTTCTGAGGTAAAGCAAGTCAAAGTTATCTGATAAATGAGTATCTTAATTCACAGTAGAGCCTGTGTCTTCTTGCAAAGATGTATTTTCAGTTGAAATAGTTATTTCTCCTTACCATTTATTTGGGGATTTATCATAAAGCTGAAAATCTTGCTTGGAGAATTACTAGGCTCCCTGATTAGCAGTACAATTCTCTGTCCTTTCACTCCAAACCAAGAGTTTCAAACTGGACTGTCACAGTACACTGATTTATGTCTATATGTTTGTATGTGATTGAAAAAAGGAAAAGTTTAAGATGCATAATTGAAGTAGGGCCGGTGTGTCATGGGCGGATTAGAGATGTCCGTCAGCAGCAAGAATCTGGCTCTCTGGGCCAGGGGTAAAGGGTCCCATCAAGATTCTTCCAGTCTCCCAACTCAGCCTCTTTTCCAGAAGGGGACTTGTGACTATGGACAGGTTTGTCTGTGAACTAGGAAACTCTTCTCTCAAACCCTCCAAATTGCACTTGTTAAACTTTCTGCCACAAAAGAAAAACTAGCTGCCTACTGCTCACAGTTTGTGATCCCAAATTGTAAGAAAGAGGATAAGAGAGAAAGTAGTAGGCAGAAAAGAAGAGAAAACAAGGTATAGAGAGGAGGGACTGCCTTGATTTTTCTTGACCTGGGGTAGATGCTCTCCTATAGAAAGCAGTATATAGATTCATGTAAGAATATAGCAATCACTGTGAGAATTTTAATGTTGAAACCTGGTGGTGGGAATGGATAGTGGTACAAAAACACCAATATGTCACCTAATGTAAAATGTCACTATTAATGAAGTTTTGCAAATGTACTTTCTTTTTAAGCTAGATCAAATTTTTTTAAACTGATTGCCCTTCCACTTGCCTGTATCCTAGCATGGTTTTCTTGGGGAAAAAAGCGAAAAAATAGTATATGGCCATTGTGACAGTACGTACTTGTACTGGCCTTTATTTTTCACATAGATAAGACCCGTGTTTATCTTTGCCTGGCAGAGAGTACTACTCAATAACTGTTTGTTAAATTACTGGTAACTCTAGCGTTAGGTGTCAGTTTTTTTCTAGTAGTTGAGACGTTTGTTAACTGTTTTAAAAGTTGCAAATTATAATGTATGTAGTAGCTTTCTGTTACATTTTAACCATAGTCATATTTTAGTAAAGAAGAAAACAAAGTGAGAGAAAATTGGGAAAACTCCAATTCCATCTACGCTGCACTTGAGTACAAGATGCCACAAATATTGATATTAATATTGGCACAAGAAGACAAATAGTTATATAATTGTGCAAATGGTATTTACAGGGTTGATGCTCTTAAAATTAGTAACAAACACTGAGAAGTTGTATGTATTGTCATTTAAAAAGTAAATAAGTTGTAGCTTTGTTTTTGCTTCAGTAGCACATACTTGCCATATTTATTTTCTTTTTGAAACATTTTATTGTTTCCTATAGCAATCAGTTTTTCGTATCTTTAAGTGTCTGCTTTCACTTTACAAATGCTTATTAAACAGCTTTTATGAATAACACTACATGTAAAGATTTACAAACCCTGAATACAATTCGCATTACGTCTTTTTTGTTTTTTATTGCAATCTGAGTAGTCATAGGAATGTGGCATGCTCCTCAATGTCATCCGTTGTGTTCGTTTTGCCAGAAACAGAATTAGTGTAACTACATAATCTAAGGTCTGCGCCATGTCTTAGTTACTGTTCTCTTGCTGCTGAGATAGAATACTGAAAACCCAAAGTTAAAAGGGGCAGCTCACAGTTTGTGGGGGTTTTATTCCATAATCATCTGGTTCCAAGGCTGGGTAGCACATGGCAGAGGGGCAATAGTGCGTGGCTGTGGAAAACAGAGAAAGCAACAAGAACAGAGAGAGAAGGAGCCAAGCCTTTCTGTCCATTATATTGTATGTGGGCGTAGCACTCACACCCTTAATCCCAGCATGGAACCATGAATCAATGACAAACTCTAGATTTAGCTACCTCTGAAAAGCCCACTCCCCTATGACTGCTTGAGGCTTTAGAGTTACATTTAGACACAAACCATAACTAACACACAATGTCATAAGAGCTTGTTTTACAAACACTGAAAAAGGACTGGCATATAGCTAAGTGGTACAACCCTTGCCTAGCATGCATGAGGTTCTGGTTTCAATCGCCAGCAGCCTAAATAAGTAAATAGATAAATAGCTGAGGAAAAATAGAGCAGAAACATAATTCCATTAGCTTTTGGATTTCCAGCCTTGAAGTTAATGTGTATAAAATACATTTTAGGGCCAGGGATTTATCATAGTTATACTTGAAGTAGGAAAAGAAGCCAGGAGCCACCTAGATCAGAGGAAAATTCAAATACCTGGAAACCAACAGGAAATAAAACACAGTAGTATGACTTGATTTCTTGTTTTACAACCCAGGATGTGATCTTTCTTGGCAAATGTTTTATCTGCATTCAAACAGACTGTTTAGTGCAGTTAGTAGGTCAAAATACCCTATAAATGTTAAATTGGTAAATAGTGTTGTGTACATTTTCATTTCGTGTATTTTGAGGCTTTATTCTTTTTATCTTTCTTTTCTTTTCTTTTGTTTTTGTTTTTTGAGGGTTAATTCTTACATGCTTAAAGATTTAGGATTATTCTGTCCTCAATAAAATTGCACCTTTTTCACTATCAAATTGCCTACATTATTGCTGGCATATTCTTTGCCCTGAAATCTACTTTTTCTAAAGTCAGTACAGCCATTCCAGTTTTCTTTTGATTAGTGTCAGTATATTATATCTTTTTTCCATGCCTTTAATTTTAACCTACCTGTATTTTTATTTTTAAAGTATATCTCTTATACCAGCATATGATTGGATCTTTTATCCACTCTAAAATCTCTGCCTTTTAATTGAAGATATTTATAACTTCTACATTTAATGTGACTATCAATACTGATATGCCTCTGTTTAAGTCTAAATGTCTTGGCACTATTCTTTGTTTCTTTTTCTCTTCTGATATTTATTGAACAATTGTTACGATTCCTTTTTTATCTCTTGTTGATTTAACAGGTATAATCATTTTTGTTCATGTTATTATCTTACTGATTCATAGTATACATTTTAAATTAATCCAACCTAATATTACCAACAAGTACTATAATGCTTCAAGTATAGTATTAGAACTTTGCAAAGTATAGTTTCCACCCTCTAGATTTTATATTATCATATATGTCTTCTGTGTAATCAGATGTATTTATCTATAGATAAACATAAATAAAATAAACTCAACATACATTGTCATTATTTTGATATAACCAATCAATTGAATTCTTAAAAAGATTTAAATAATCAAACATTGATCCATGTGGTTATCATTCCTGGGACACTTGCTTTTTACAGATATAGACTTTTATTTGTCATCTCTTGCTGCCTAAAATATATCCTTCGCTATTTCTTACAGTGCATACCTTACTGCTAATGAACTCTTTCTGCTTTATTATGTTTGAAAAAGCTTATTTTGCTTTTAATTTTGAAAGATGTCTTTTCTGGTTATATGATTTTACATTGACTCATTCTTGTTTTATTTAAAGGTGTTACAGGGTTGTTTTACCTAAATTATTTCTGATAAGAAGTCTGATGACATCTTTATCTCCTCTACTGCTTTGACAATATCTCTTTTCATAGCACAACTTAATATTTTCCATTCATTACTGATTTTACGCTAGCTAATTATGTATCTTGGTAATTTCTCTTTATGCTTCTTGTGATTATATGATATCAAGATTTTGGATTTTATAGTTCATACTTTTCAATAAACGTTAGAAAATTATTTGCCATAGTTCCTTCAAATATTTTTTTCTTTCTCTCCATTTTACCTCTCCTTTGATTAAAGAGTTACATATATATTAGGCTACTTATAATTTTCTCACAGTTCACTGATACTTGTTGTTTTTAAAAATTCTTTTTTCACTGTTTCATTTGAATAATTTCTCTTGTTATATATTTTTATTAATCTTTTCTACTGAAATATCCAATCTGCCATTAATCCTATGCAGTATGTCTTTCACTTTAGACATTATACTTTGCATCTCTAGAAGTTCATTTTAGGTCTTTCACATATATATCTTTCTTATCTATATTTAACTTGCTGGCCATCTGGAATATAGTTATAGCACTGTTTTAATGTTCTTTTCTGGTAATTTAACATTTCTGTCAGTTAATGGCTGGTTTTGATTGATTAATTTTTATCTTCACTGTTGGTTATATTGTCCCTCTTTCTGCATGCTTAGTTGTCTTTGACTTCATGGCAGACGTTGTGACTTTTAGTTTTTAAAGGACAGATACTTGTGAACTCTTATGGGTACTGAGCTATACTCTGGGTGTGACTGAAGTATTTGGAAATTAATCTTTTTAAGTCTTGCTTTTCGTGTGTGTGTGTGTGTGTGTGTGTGTGTGTGTGTGTGTTCATTAGTTTTTTCTTGGCAGAATTAGAGCAGCATTTAGTTCAAGGGCAATGAAGTACAACAGTTGAGGCACCATGTCATGCCTCATCACCCGTGAGGTTTCCAGTTTCACTTGGGAGTTGCAGCACTGTGCCCACCCTTTACAAGTGCCAGGTATTTTTGTTCCCTCCAATCCTCTAAATTGGTTTCTTTCCCTGGTCCCTGCTATACACTAGTAAGTACTCTGTTGACTATTCAGCAGAGTACTTTCAGAAGTTGTTGTATACTTTCAGAATTTCCTTTCTGTGAAGCTTTTTTTTTTCCTGGTCCTCTATTCTCAAATACTAGCTGTGATGCTCTCCTCAGATTTTCAGTTACCTTTCTTAAACTGAGAGAATCAGCCAGGCTCCTCCTGGTTCTTTTTCCATGCTTTGTGGCCTATAAATGCTCTCAAATCAGTTTGCTGGGACAATTAGCTGCCTTTTCTAATTTGCTTAAAAGTGTAGTTTCTTAAAGATGTATGCCCTTGAGTGCCTGATGTCCGGTATCTGACAAGCCATTGTTTCATATATTTTGTCTGGCTTTATTTTCATGTCATTGAGACAAGAGGTTAAATCTAATGCTTGTCTTTCCACCTTACAAGAAAATGGAAGTTCTTTCTTAAATCTTTGAAGATGAAAGCTGTGTAACCCCTCTCCTATATGCCCTTATGGATGCTATCTCTAAGGTATAAGATATTCTTTTAGGTTTAGCCTGTCAAATACACTTAAACTAGTCTTAGAATATAAAAATAAAAGTGTTACTTCTTTTGCATCTGCTTTTTTTTTTTTTTTTGCACGCACAACGGTCATGGAGATGTTCTCATCCCAGGCGGTTATCTCAGAATGTCCATTCAACAGTTTCTTGACTGTTAAGAGATTGGATTCAGGGCATCTACTTTTTACCTTTCCTGGTCTGGAAGCTACATCATTTTCCTAAAGCCAAGTGTTTTAAGCAATTTCTTGATCTCAAAAGCTTACCTAAAGTTGCGTGCCCTTGCAGACAATAGTTCTAGTGGTAGTTTCTTGATTACCCACTTTCAAGTTTCTAGCAGAGGTAGCAGCTCATTCTGCAGCTTTAGAATCCCAGGTGTGGTTCAGTTCGGGGTAAAATTTTATTTAGTACCTGGATTTTTCTGCTTAAGGGAGAATCACCATGTGTAGAAGACACCAGGAAACAGGGATTTAGAGCAGTGATCTGAGAAGCCATCAAATCATATCAAATGAATATCAAAAGCGATTTCTTTTAAAGTAAGAGAGAAGGTATGTGGATATCTTTATACAATCATTTCCCACCTTAAAAATATTGTCTTTTAAGCAACATTTATAGTTTTATCAGATATATGTGGGCTCAGTTTAGTGTATTTACATACAATATCTTTTTAAATTGCTATATATTACCTACAAAGGAAATTTGAATTGTTTGAAATAGGTCCAAACAGTCTTTAAAATCCACAATGCTGATGAAGTGCCCATGCTGCAAAAGATACAGATGTCATTTGAACTTCATTTTTTACTTCAAAGCACTTTCAAACCTTCTTCTATCCTTGGTTTCTTAACTGTTTGCCTGAAAAGAAATGTGGTGAAGGTAGGAATTGTCGAGGGTTTGCTGTGGAGTTTAAGAAATTTCACATGCTTATTATGTTGCAAGGCTATAAGGAATATTTTTATTTAGAACTTTGGTTAGTCATTAAAACAACCTCAAGTTGATGATCATTTTGATCATCATTTCAAGTTGATGGTCAAGATAATCATTTTGATGAGGTAAATCACAATTGTATACTTATGATTATAAATGGATTCTAACAGTGTAATAGTATATTCTGTACCACTAAGATAAAGTAGGCTTTACTTATTTTACATGTTAAGAATATGAGACTGAAAGACCCACAAACCCAACAAAGGGTAAAGCTAGAAGTCAATCCATTTTTATCCATATTGAAGATCATGTTCTTTCCACATTGCTGTAGTTCTTCCCAACACCATTTTTAAGTTCACTGTCCTTCTCCAAGACTAAGCCATACACAATATCTTATGTTAAAGAACAAACTTCCATCCATTGTCCATTCTGATACAGCCAGTTATGTTTAATAATGCTAGGACTAAGTTTTCTTAGCACAAATAAAATGTTTTTATATTTTAGCAAACGTGATATTGAAATGGGAGGAAATAATAAAACACCTACTGAGAATATTTGTTAATTATTAAACATATTTCTCAATAAAATGTTATCTTTGTTAGATCAGATTTCTCATCAAAATTTTAGGGTTCCAGGAGTAAATATATTATATAAATATATTTCCATAAATAAGTATATATATTTCTGAGAATAAATATTTATATGTTTTAATATATGAATATACTGTGTTTGTGTGAGGTGGTGCAGTGCATATTCAATCTTTCCTATAAAAGATAAGGTAGTTTTTAATCAGGGAAGTTTAATAAAGAAAACACTATATTGTAATTGAGTTATATTTATGCCAAAAATGTAATTACACTCTTCTAATGATGAACTTCACAGTAAGAAACTTCATAGCGAATAACTTACAGCTACGTCTTTTACATTAATGATACTTTGACTATTTATCTGCCTAACTCATGACCCTGGTATGTCTAAGACCTGAATTTAACCTCTCCTGATGGTAATAATCATTGCTTTGGAATTGCTCTTTCATAATCATTTTGATAAGGTAAATCACAATTGTATACTTATGATTATAAATGGATTCTAATAGTGTAATAGTATATTCTGTATCACTAAGATAAACAGGGCAAAAATTGGTTTAGACTAACAAATCAATTAGTTGTGAAACAGGAGTAAATGAGCATACTATTTTTGAATTATAGGCAGCTATTAAAGAACTGGGTAGCACATAAAATATTTAATCTAGCAGAAAAATCCTGGTGAACTAGAAAGCCATTGTGAAGATATAAACTGATGAGAAAGGAGGCAGTCTTTTGAAATTAGAAGAATGAACTTCAAATTCTTATTGATATTGTTGTTAAGGACTTGCTTTGTTATCATGCAGAAGAGTGACTAAGTCCATAGCTGACTTCTGTAGTCTGAGGGGCTGAGGCAGGAGGATCACAATTTCAGACCCAGCCCAGGTAATACAGTGATTTAGTAAGAGCCTGTCTCCAAATTTAAAAAATGCCTAAGAACATAGCACAGTACAAACGCCCTGGATTCAATCACTCACATATACCACCCCCCTCCAAAAAAGAAGAAAGACGAGAAAGAGGAGGGAACTTACAGTCTAAGTAGAATTACAGAATTGGTTCAGAACCAATTTGAACCAACAAAAGAACCATTTTGTTGGATGGAGACCCATCCAACAAAAAGCTGAGTTGTCTGAGCAAGGAGTAGGCTGTCTCCCCATCTCAGCAATTGCTTTAGTACAGGCTCTAAAACTGGCCACCAAGCACGGTAAAAGGCATTTCTCCAGTGGCTGAGAGTGGGGCTGGAATGACAAGAGCCCTTGTCATTCTAAGTGGCGCTGAGCTGAGTATACAATTGCCTTCAGTAAGGGGAGATCAGCCTACAACCTGTCCAAATCATTTTACTGTGTTCTTAGAAGATCCTAAGTTTTATCTCCAACACAGAATGGTAAAGGATATGATCCGTTTTCCATCCTTGAGACTTTCTGTCAATTTTCAGTTCTCTTGCCAAAATTTTAAGGTAATGTGGCCGCTCACCGCTTGTCTCCTATCACTGACTCACATTCTTGATCATTACTCCTTTACCTTCTCTTAGTCTCCATTTATAATTTGTCACACGCACCCCAAGAAAATTGTCCATAATGTGTGACTTCAAGGCCAAACAGTCCATCTTACCAAATACTAAGCAAAAATGTACAAGACTATTTTGTAGTAAATTGAAGTGAAATTTCTGTGATTCCTTTCAAGAAAGATTTTTTAAACATTAATAATATGTTTATAAAATTTAGGATATATAAACCAACAGAGTCACAAAAATAATTTGCTCATTATTCTATCACTCCAAAGAAAGCATTGCTTTTTTGATGTATTCCTGTTTTTGTTTATATGTATGTAATATAAATGAATACTCTATAAACAATTCTACTTTTTTTTCATTTATTTTGTGATCGCTTCTCCACAAATATGATTTTTTAAATGAATGATACAAATAATATTAACAAAAATTATAAATATACCAAAATAGAGGCCAGGCATGGTGGCACAGCCTGTAATCCCAGCATTCGGGAGGCTGAGGCAGGAGGATTGCCACAAGTTTGAGGCCAGCCTCAGCTACATAGCGAGTTGAAGGCCACCTTGAACTACATAGTGAGATTCTATCTCAACACACAAACCAAAAAATTGATATCAAAACATCAGTTATATTTATGACATTAGCCATTACAATCCTCCTTTGATCCCATACAAATCCTTAGCATCCTTCTGACTACAAGTAGCTTTCCACTCAGAATTTCTTACAGAGACAGACTGCGAACAGCAAGTTGTATCCTCAGTATTACTGTATTTCTGATTAAAGCTCCATAATATTTCTCACTGTATATAATAAACCATTCTGCTCTATTAATAAAACATGCACACTTGTGCTGAATAACAGTACTTTACATTTGCATAGTCATTATTTGATTTTCACAGATTCTCTATAAGTAGGCACTGTGGGTGGTACAGTATCTGTTTCAAAGATGAGGAGAGTAGGCTCAGAAGTTACATAACCTGTTCAAGGTCACCTTTTAACAGGGTTGGACAACCTGTACTAGAAAAGGGAGTTTGGATATTTGTACATGGAGGAGGAAGAATTCAGAGTAGATTTTTCTGTCTTATAATTCCAGTGCTCTAAATATTTTATTTGAATGTTGCCTTGGTTTAGTAAATGTATATCATCAAAATTATTTGAATTAAATAAAATAACAGAATAAACATATTTTAAAAGGTGAAAATGATATTTATTTAACTACAGTAACTCATCTGTCATTAACCTGAGATTCCTTACCTCTTCCCTTCCCCCACTAATATTTACCCTTTGACAAGTTTCCTCAGAAGAAAATGATTAAGAAAATTGATTCAAGCTATTTTTAAAGTGTCAATTAAAATATATATTTATATGTACCTCATTGTTTTTATTGGTACCAGGGATTGAACTCACGACTGCACGCTTGCAAGGCAGGCGCTTATGCCACTGAGCTAAATCCACAGTCCCTATGTACCTCATTTTTAAAACGAATCATTCAAAACAAAAAATAGAAATCCTTCAATCATTCTTTTTTTTTTGTATTGGGAATTAAATTCATGACCTTGAGTTTGCTAGGCAGGTGCTGTGCCACTGAGCTATATTGCCAGATTTTTTTGTTTTTGTTCTTGTTTTTTAGATTTTTGGACTCTGTGTGTGTGTGTTGTATTTTATTTTACAAGATTTTTAAAATGAATTTATAAATGATTTCAGGAATACTTCTGTTCAAATGAAGAAAATCTTGCATTTCAGATCTTTAAGTGACTCTAATGATCATATATGAAATTGAGATATAGCGAAAACCATTATTCCCTTGTGAAAGTGCCAAAAATTAAACTATTTCTGGTTTGGTTTTCTCAATAATAAAGGAAAAATGGGGAATGATAGATGCTGGGGTTCTGCTTAAACATTTTTTGAAGCCTCTGCTAGAGCAATACAGTCGGCTGACAGAGAAAATGTAATAGCTTGTAGATGTGCATGCGTATTTTACAAAGCCTCTGTCTTCCATGATCTCTTCTGAACTCACTACAGTACTTTCCATGAAGAAGATGAGAGATGTCATTTTCGAGTGGACCTATATCAACCCTGAGTTGCTTTTTGCATCATTTATTATCAGTAACTACTGTCCTATTATAAAACTTTGTCCTCTCCTACATTCTGATAAATTTTGTGGTCTCCATTTGTCTGTCCACTCTTGTCTATAGTTTTTGAGTGGCTCTTCTGTCATTCTCTAAAATGTTGCTCTTCTCTTGGGTTTGTCTTTATGCTTTGTTTTTTGTTTTGTTTGTTCATTTACTTTATGCCCGAGGGACAATCACATTCAATGAAAGATTTCCACTACCTTGCATTTCTACCTAACTTGGTAGCTCCAATTCAAATGTATCTCTTGAGTTCTGGATACCTGTCTTATTCTCACCGGGTATTTTTATTTGTTCATTTCCAAGTACTTCATGTTCATCCTGTGAAAATCTCTCAGTCAAGTATCTATAACTTACCTAGGTGAAGGACGGAACCTTTCCACCCATGCCCATACCAAAATCATTACTTTCTCCCTTTCTTTCTGTATTCTAATTCCTATTTCAGTCACTGTTGGATCTGCCTCCTTACCAGCTCTCACATCCCCATTTCCTACTCCTACTACCTAAATTGAGACCCTCATTGTTATCTCCTTTTGCAACAGAATCCTAAAACTTTTTCTTGGTTTTACTCTCTGCCGCCTACCAAGCCAATCATACCACAGTCAGAATGATCTTTTAAAATACTAATTTTTCTGTGTCCTACACGTGATATACACACATACACACACAAACATTTACACAGTTTATTCCTTATTGCCTGTAGAAGGACATGGACACAGAAGTCTCTAATCTGGTCTTTCCAGCTTCTTTTCAATTCTTGACATGGTCAACTCCATTTTCTTTTGTATGATCCTTATCCAGTGATATGTAGCTGGTCATAATTTCTTGTACTTTCCACATTTACTGAGTCTCTCATGCCTGCATACCTTATAATACAACTCTTCTATTTTCTATTCCCATCTTCATTGTGCTTATCCCAGTCTATTCTCCCAGCTGGTGCTATCAATCATGAAGAAAGGATCCTGTGTTGCAATATATGCCTTTACTACTCTGCTGAATTATAATTATCAATTTTTTTCTCTCACTAGATTTTCTTTACTTACTTTTCTCATAATAGCACCCTATAACCTACAACAGTGAGTACTCAGCACATAGCAGGTACTTAGTGTTCTTTGGAAAAAATGCCATTTAATAGCTAAGAAAACCAAGGCCTGAAAAGGGTCAAATCTTCCCATTAA
>PVJX010032222.1:0-20602 GCA_004027295.1 Dolichotis patagonum | reverse complement strand
CAGGCCAGCCAGCAGTGGCTCTGGGGCCATGGCCCGAGGTCCTCACAGCGCGAGGACGTGTCTCTCTCTCGGAAGACCCGGCTGCCCTGGCCGCCTGCTCGGCCAGGCCCCAAGGCCGCATGTGACCCTGGCCTGTTTGTTTTTCCGAGTCAGCATGGGTTACTGTGAAGGAAACACAGTGTCACTGTCTCTTCCCGCCATCAAAGCTGCTTCGTTAAAGTTGACAGCGTTTGACTCCGGGAGCTCCTGGGCCTGACCTGAGAAAGCCCCAGCCTGTGACCTTCCAGCAGGAAATGGGTGCAGCAGCCGCAGAAATCTTTAGGAAGAAGAGAAAAAGCTCTGGCTGTGCCTAGTGGGTGCTTGGTAAATGTACCTTGAGCTCCTGAGGCTAACGCTCAAGTCCATCGAGGGCACCGAGCTAAATGAACAGGTCCTGGCCCTGCCGCTCAGGTCGGGGCCCATGCTGGTCACCTCCCCACCCCGCTTGGAAGTGAGCGGGGCGGCCAAGGGCGAGTTTCTGTAGCCTTGCTTGCAGCCTGCCCACACACACGAGAAGCAAGCGTGTCTCAGGGCGGGAGACCAGACGGCCACCCTCAGGACATCTGTGTCCTCTGCTGTCCTCCTCCTCCAGCCCTCAACTCCACTCCTGGCCCTCCCTGGTCCCCATGGGCTGCCATGCCACCCCCGGCCTCCTGGGCCCAGCACCTGCTGGAGTCACCGAGTCTGGAGTCTACGTAAGTGACCCTGTATGGAGCCCAGACAACTGTCCGCCCACACCGTGGTTTTGGCAGCAGTCTCTGCTCGGTGTCCTGCGCTCGGGAAAGAATCTCCCTTCTCGGCTGTGCTGCCCAGCACCCTCGCTCGCCCCACAAGGACTGGATTTCAGGCAGGTTCCATCCTCTGGGTCATTGCCATGTGCCATCACCTATGGTGGGCCCGGGGCTTCCCCACGGCTCTGACAACCTCGGTGGCCGATCTCCGAGGCCGCCGCCCACGGCAGACAGGCAGCTCCCTTGTCCTCCGAAAATGCTGCCGCTCGTTCTGGTTTGGGGGCCAGAGGCAGCCGCTCCAACGCAGAGGCTCCATGGCTTTGAGATGGACTCTCCGTCCAGATTTCGTCCAGCACAAGACCATGCCACACACTCAGCGCTGAGCCAGACCAGGCCTGGGTGCAGGAAATCACATCCTGGCCGCAGGATTGAGGCTGTTCGGAAAACTCGGCTGACGCTGCCCTGATTAATCGCCCCGTCTCCTGCCCCTGCACCAGGCGGCTGCTGCTTGGCCCCCCCAACACACACTTCGCTCCGAAATGCGTTCTTTCTTGGCTCATTGGAATCCTTCAGGGTATCTGGCCCTGAAACACATCAGCTGTAATTAAAAAGCTATGATTTCTGAGAATTTTCATTAGGCTGGTGAAAGAAATCTGTATTTAAAAAGTAAAAAAGGTTAACACACTCAGATACAGCTCAGCTGCACTGAAACACGGCCTGCGTTTAGAGACTACTTAAGCGGATGAAAACACGCTGCCCGCTCCTCCTCAGGGAGGGCCTCCGAGTCGCAGCCGAGGGGTCCGCCGAGCACACATGTGCTCAATTAGCCACGGAAACTCGGCTGGACGTGAACCGTGCCACCCGGCCATCCGCTGCTGACGGGAAAACAGACCCTGTCAATGGGATGTCGCGGGATGGTTAAAAAGTGATAAAGTGCGCAACTAACCTGAGCGGGTTTGAAGCGTGGTCCTGCTGTTACCAGGATGAATCACGCTTGAATTATGACTCCGGCAAACTTTGCAGTGACTCCAGCATGTTAATTGGTGCTCCACGAACTTCCCAAGCCTCACTCTTTCTCTCCAGTTGCACCTCTCTGCCCGGGAGAAGCAGAGGCTCGAATAGTCAGAGAAAAAGCCCCATAGGCCCTCCTGAGTTCCAGCGACTGGGTGCCCCGGAGATACTGGGCATGATTTTTTCCATTAGCTTAGGTACTTTAACATGCATTCTAACTCCAGGGAGATCCTCCAGGAACAACTTTTTGTCTTGTTTTTTTAGTCATGGCCTCGCTATGAAATCCAGGCTGGTTTTGAACTCTAGGTGATCCTCCTGCCTCAGCCTCCCATGTGCTGGAATTACAGGCGTGTACCATCATGCCTGGCTCTTTGAAGAACAATATTTAAGAAGATCAATAAAGTGCAGAGAAGTTCACTATCGAGAAATGTGCAGAACTGATGTAATCACTTCTCTCTATTATCTGTGGCCTTTGGACTACGTGGGCACACATCTTACCCAGATTGCGGGGGTGGGGGCAGCAGTCTCAAAGAACTGGGAGACACAGCTCATTCCTGGCTTGACGGGAGGTGAACGCAAGCTGGTGTGCCTGGCTTTTCATTACAGGGCTGCAGCCTGGGTACCCTTCTCGGGCAGCAAGGGCGCCCTGCTGGCCTGTGGACCTGGCTTTGGGAATCACAGGCTCTTACTGGAGCAACGGTAGGCTTTTACGAGCGTTTATAATGAGATTTAACACTTGACTGTTTTGGAAGACACCCTGAAAACTGCAGTCACCCAAGGAGCCACACCATGGCTTTACCCAGCTTCAGGTCTAAGCCAGACCCTGCTGGGTCCGCTCGGCAAAGCCCTCTGCTTTTCCCTGGGAGCAGGCTCAGAGGACAGGCAGGCAGGGTGGGCCTCGGCCGTCGGAATCAGCCCGGCAAGACTCAGCAAGGCCCTGGCTTCCTGGCCGCCCTCTGAGCTCAGCCTCTTCCTCATGGATCCTCAGGGCTGCGGGCGCCCGGCCAGGACCCCACAGCGCCCCAGCCCCAAGGCATCCTTGCTGCGCCCGGGGCTTCTCCTGCCCGGCTCTGCGCGTGGTCCTGGTCCTGACCCTCTGCGGTCTGGCCCGGGATGGTGCTTCCGGCCCACTCAGGGCCCTCAGGGCCTCTACACCGGGCCCACCCTCCACACCACCTCCTCTGCCACCAGAGGCCCAAGTCCTGCGGGATGTAAAGGCCAGGACTGGACGCTGTGGGGCGCCAGCGAGAAATGCAGATCTGCTGTCGCCTCCAGAAACGCACTCGGTCTCCCCTTCAGGCTTAGGCTCTCGGCCGCGGGCTTTTAACCGCAGCTCTCCCGCGAGCACCTTCCTTTCGCTTCTGAGTTACCGAGCCTGCTTCTCATCTCCCCTTGTAGACCAGCTCCACTTCCCGGCTCCCCTCTGCCTGGTGCTTCAAGGAAAATGGCGAGCCCCGCATCTCGCCACACGAGGGCGCAGGAGAGCCGCTGACCGCGGCATCCCCCGGAGATGAAGACGCTGTGGAAGGGAGAAGCTGTCCTCCCTCCAGGGAGTGTCCTTGTAAATTGGTTAAAGTGAAAGCAGGCGCGTTGTGTGTGGCTGCGAACACGTGTGTGCTGACACGAGACACGGCTTTAACATTGCGATTTTGGTACGATAGCAAAATAGAACACAGATGATCCAGTTTTGATAGAATATCTATTTTTAATATTCACAGGGAAAAGGGTTGGCAGAAATAGCCACGCAAATGTAGGCAGCTGTTACCTCTCGGCAGGATGGAGCATAAGTGGAGATTTCCCCTTCCACTTCTCACCCGTCTGGATTGCGTAGGACCAAACACTGTTCCCCGTATGGGGGATGAAACCGGGCCGTGTGATGCCCTACATCCTCACTGTTCTTCATGATTAATTTTGAGACAGGGTCTTGCTAAATCGTTGTCCAGGCTGAGTTCAAACTTTTAATGGTCCTGCCTCAGCCTCCAGTTAGCTGGGATTACCGGTGCCTTTGCCACCACAGCCAGCTTAATTTTATAACCAGAAAAGTCAGCTACTGATTTAGCAAACTGCAGCCTCATCTCCAGTCCCATGTCTCCAGTTCCGCATCAGGAAGAAGGGAAAACCCATTCCCAAACTCTGCACACCACACCCGTGGTCCTGGTCATTTTTATGCTGCCCCTGGGAAGAAAAAAATACCTAGCATTTCCATTTGTTAAGCGGTAAATTAAAAAAGAAAAGTTTAACACCCATGTGCTAACACTTTAGTATTCACTTGAAAAATGAACACATCAACGTTAGTGAACGACAATTTGTTCCACTCTCAGTTGATCACAGCAACTGCCAGGGTGCGAGTCCGCTGTGGGCCAGGCGGAACCTGTGTGGACCGTGCTGTGCTCGCCCCGGGTCCACGCTGACTCCCAGGAAGGACTCAGAGTTTCCCAGGGCAGCCCCGGGAACCCAGCTTGGCCAAGGCGCAAGGCCACAGGAAGAGATGCCTCGGGCTGGGCACTGCCGGGAGGACCGCCTGGAGTGGCAGCTGGCGAGGTCCCCGCACAGGTGTCAGCGAGCTGTGCCTCCCTCACAGCTGCACCCCACCTCACAGCGCCCGAGCGCTGGCTGCAGCCCCGCCCAGCCTCAGCACCAAGGCCCTTCCTTGGCAGAGTGGGGACGAGGGACCGGCTCGCCAGCCGCGCTCAGCCCACTACTTCCTCTTCTCTGCCCGGCTCCTCTTCCCAGTTGGAGCGGGGAGGACTCCGGGCCTCACGTCCCATCCCACTGAGGGACTGTCCTCCTCTACTTCTCTCCCCAGCCCGAGGGCCCAGCAGCCTGAGCCCCACTCTCCTGGGCGGCAACCGAGGCCTCCTCATTGGAGCCCAGGCCTGCATTTCCTTTCCGAAAGGGGCTTTACAGTCTGGACCCAAGTTCTGAAGCCTCACTGATTCCCAGGAAGCACGGGGCCCACACGGCCCAGACTGGCCGGCCCTCGGCAGCCCCTCTCCTCCTAAGTTTACAGGGACTCTCCTGCCAGAGGACCCTGGGCAGCAATCTGGGAGACGCCTGACCACGCACACAGCGACCGCTGTCTAAGACTTTGTGGCACTAGGGCTGTCACCCTCGGGAGAGGCTTTGTGATCCTCCATCGTCAGTGTGAGCACGCGGCCAGCAGAGCCAGGAGGAAGGGAGCTCCAGCCCGAGGGGCAGGAAGTGAGGCACTTGGGCCACCGAGGCAGAGGCCAGACCTCTATGGTGGACAAGTGGCCCAAGGGTGACAGGACGGCCATGGTCTCCACAGAGGGACTCCAACATGCGCCACTGGCAGCAGCCTCACGGGCAGCATTGCAGCAATGCACAGGCTCGAAGGCCTCCTGCACCTGGGAGCTCTGGGAGCGGCCACGTGGCAGAGCACAGGCCAGTGTGGTCAGGGGCTGGTGTGAGGCCGGAGCCGCTGGCCCCAGGTGCACGGTCTCCAGGCCATGGTGACAGCAGTGCAGCCTCTACTTCTGAATTCCTGGGGCTGTGCACCTGGAAACAGTCTTGACGCTGTGTGTGTGCAGTGCACTTCGCCATGTTTCTAATAGCCACGGGGACAACTTTCTGGTGCAGGAAGCCATCGTTGCCCCAAAGTTCTGTCCCTCAGTGACTTGGGGAGTGGTGCCCACCTGGGGTAGGGGTGGCAGAAGAGACCATGCTGAACACACACAGGGACAGAAGCGGCCTCTCCCGCCTGGGCCTTGGAAGGATGCCCAGGACCCGTAGAGGAAGACACACGGTGACATCCAACACTCACGGCCCTCACAGGCCTCCTGTCACAAGCAGCACCTTCTCGGGTGTTAGAAACCCAGGACCCAGCACCACGGAGGAAAGCGGTAGCTGGACGCAGGGTGGAGCCCACTTCACCTTCTCCACAGCTGTCCCCTTCTTCTCCCCTTCTCTCCCCCATGTCCCCTGAGGAGGACAACTTGCCTTGGGTCCAGGAGGCGGTTTGGCTGCTCCTTAGTCTTGTCTCTGCCCCTGCAGCTCAATTTGATGGCCCCTCTGAAGAAGCAGCAGGGATACCGGCCCCTGCGTGTTGGGGACCCAGGCCTGCTGTTAACACGCCGACCTCCTGTTGTGGCCGGTGTTGGGGTCAGTGTCTGACCCCCAAAGCCTTGCATGGTCATAGGATTATTTCAGAGGTGGCTGCATCTAGAGTTTGTGATTGACCCATGGTCCAAACTGGGATTAAGGGTGTGAGCGCTCCTCCCACCCTAGGGCAGGCAGACTGCACACTACATAAGGGACAGGAAGAGTTTTGTCACTCTCTCTCTTGTTGCTTTTGCTGTCTTGCTGCCACGAACTCTTGCCCCTCTGCCATGTGCCACCCCGCCTTGGGGCCAGCAGACTGCGGACCGAAACCTCCACACACTGTGAGCTAAATCAGTCTTTCCTCCCTTAACCTTGGGTGTTGGGTGTTTTGTCTCAGCAGTGAGAGAAAGGTAACTAAGACACTGAGCTGTATAAACAGTTGCCCACCTCAGGCTCCCTGGGTTTGGCCCCGCCACTTTCACTGAGACGCAACAGCTGTCAGTCAGACAGCTCGGGGCTCCCCAGGTCTGCTACACTGTTGCCATGACAGCTGCAGCATCCCGGATGCCCCAGGAAGTGTCCGTGCTGCCCAGGCTTCAGTTTGGACCTATCAGAGGCCCGCTGCTGCTGCAGAAACTGCACTCCCCACACATTTGCAGTTGTTCTAGAACCCTAGGCCCTGTTCAGATGGGGCCTCACTCTAGGAGTCCTGTAAGTCTGGCCATGATCAATTTCTCTGTAGAACGGACTCAGAAATCCTGAAATCTACTCAAGGTAACCCTGAGCGACGTGGGTCGAGTGGTGTCTTCAAAGAGAGGTGCGAGCACCGGGGCCTCTCAGCCCCGAAGAGTCCAGAGGACAGCAGTGACCACAGCCAGCAGAGCTGATCATGGCATCCAGTGTCGACTGGAGGTGACCAGGAGCCCACAGGGCGGACCATTGGCACCCGGCACCCATCGGCAGAGTTGATCAGGGAACCAGGGTCCGTAGCGGTGACCTCGGGGCCCAGAGCAGAGCCCACTGTGCTGACTCATGATTCCCACCCGATCTGAGCCAAGAACGCGCAGCCTGCTGGGGACGGGGACGGGGACGGAGCCTTGCTCTGCCGTCCTCACACTGCTGGTGTGCAGATTGTATTTGCTGTGCCTGGTTCTCCTCCTCGGGGGACCCCCCCCCCGTCGTCTCGAAGCCTTCAGTCTGTTTATTTCCCTGGCTGTGCCAGCTACTCACCCCTCCTCCGCCTCCTGGGAATCTCGGTTCCCCACAGTGGCTCCCTGGGCTGGTCCAGCAGTCTGCGTCCCTCGGCTCCAGGCTCTGAGCCACAGGCAGGAGGAGGACCAGTCACAGTGCTGAGTACCGTGGCCAGGCTGGGTGTGCCGGTGGCTCCGCCACCTCCTGGACCGGGCCCGGGCTCCCTGGCTGGTGAGGTTCTCTGCTGTTCTCTCCCCCAACTCCTCCCAGCAAACCCAGCGGCTACTTCCCTGCTAAGCAGACCACACACTTCCGGCCACACACACTCCCCTGCCCCTTCCATCTCCAGGTCCTGGCCCCAAAACTCTGGAATCATTGGTCTTTCGTTCGAACTCCCCAAAGCCCTCAGCTATAGGAAATTTGCAGTTCTTTGCCATTGTCTCCATGTGCCACCCACAGGACTGTGGGCCCAGGACAGGGACCTGTGAGGCCCAGGAGCTGTGTGGCCTCAAGGGAAGGCAGGCAGGACAGGACTCCTCCACTCCAGGGCCCCTGGATTCCCAGCTCTCCTGACTCAGCACTTCCCCATGGAGACGACTTCCCTAGCCATGCACACACCTGCAGGGCCCCACGTGTGTCCAGCAGGCTGCCCAGTTGGAGCCCTTGGCCTGCCCGTGAGGCTGGCCTGCATTCCAGCCTCGTCACCCGTGTCCCTGGACCACAGCTCCACTCTCCCACGCAGCTCTGATGTCCAGCCACAGTCCCAGGAAGGTGCCTGAGGGCCAGGAGCTTTGAGCCCAGCGGTGGCTAGGCCTTTGCCATTGAGGCTGAGGTCCTACAGCCCCATCCTGGTTCCTGGGCGGCGGGCGGCACTGTAGGTAGGACCCCAGGGACAGTCAGGCTCCGGGGCTGGCTGCAGAGCTTTGTTTTTAAATTCTTTCATGAGCCCATGTTTGCACCCCACCCATCGTGAGCACGGCCCTTGTGGGGAGCTGGTGCGTGCGGGTCCTTCCCACTGGGGAAGACCTCTCTCCCTGCTGTGTGTTGCCTACCTTGATTTTGGTTTTTTAGTTACTTAGACTTTGGGTTCGTCGTGTAAGGGAAACCGTGTGGTATTTAAGCGTGGGTGTCTGATTCAGTCCCCTGAACGTCCGGGTCTCACAGCGCACCCGCTGTCCCACACGGGCTCGGGTGTGTCCTTTGTGGCCGAGGAGCACTCCATTGTGCGAAAACCACCCCTTTATCCATCGTCTGCCGACAGACACGGGCTGCTTCCGGGGCGCGGCTGTCACGGCTCTTTCGTTGGTGTCCACTGACCACCAGTCCCGTGGACCCCGAGGCATGGGAGGGGCAGGCGTGGCTCTTCCACATGACCGCAAACAAACAGCGTGCGCCCCCTAGGGGCTGGGGAGCCGGCATGGGGACTGGAGGCGTCATTCCAGACGCAGGTCGGCACTTGGAGAAAAAGAGACACCAGTGACACGGGGTGACCAGGAAGTGAGTGCCAAGCAGGGCAGGGGAAAAGCATTCTAGACCAGGAACAGAAGTGCAGGCCCGCAGGCAGGATGGGGGGACCTGGCCAGGCCTCCTGGAGTCCGGTCGGGGGGAAATTCTTAAGGTAACTGAGTGCAGTGAACAACTTGGTGGAAAGAATTCACCCTCATTGCCAAAAAGGAAGGTGGCCAGGGCCCGGGGCGGGGGTGAGGAGGGAGTGGAGAGGGATGTTCATCTTCAAGCAGGAGATAAGAGACGGATTAGAGTTCATCCCCAGCGTGCGGAGCAAGAAACTTTATAGCCGAGCCGACTCCCAACCGGAAAGGTCCCTGTTGCTGGACTCTTTGAATTATAGGAAAACTAATTGGATCTTCATGTTTACCGTCAGGGAGAGCGAGGGCTGGGCAGGATGTAAATCCTGGGGTACTTGAAAAGGACAGCCGTGACCTTTACAAGCCTCTAAATGTATAGATCTGTAAGGAGAAAGAAGCCGTTTCCTGACCTGCGGCTGCCCGGCCGTCTTTCCCATCTCCCTCCACAAGGGCCCACCTCGAGCCCTCCTGCAGTTGTTTCTCTGACTGTTCCCTCTGTCCCCGGGGCGGGGAACCAGGGTCCTGTCAGCACGGCCTGGGGAGAAGTCTCCACCTGACCCAGAGGAAGATCTGGGCCCTGGCACTCTGGAGCACTCTGGAGCCCCTCGGGGTGCCTATGGGCTGCAGGGACCCACTCACTCGGGCGCCCCCTGTGTGCCTGGATGCCCCAGGGAGATGGGACCCTGACTCGGAGCCCTCACTGCATCCCTGGGCTGGGACCCTCATGTATACATGGGACCCACGTATACCTACCCCAGAGGTCAGGACAGCTCGCCCTCACCCTCCAGGGGAGTGGAGGAGACCGCAGGACAGGACACGCAGGGCTCAGGGGTCCAGGTCTGGGGACAGAACCTGTGACGGGAGGACACCAGGACTGGAGAAGGGTGCTGGCTGACTGCAGGCATGGGGTCCGCTGGTTCCCGAGACGCAGCGTCAGGTGCCCCTGCCCTGGCCACCTCTGCTGCCCGCACCCATCCCCAGAGGCCACAGCATCACCGGCCATCGGCGAGAAGGGGATCCCTGAAGGACTGTCTGGCCTCGGTGGTGTCCAAACCCACAGGGATGGGGGGACCTCAGAGGTCACTTTAGTAATGGTGAGAGGTGGGGAGCAAAGGCGATGGGAGGACACCCCGGGAAAGTGGGGCCATGGGGCGCCTGCTCAAAGTGACCTTGGCCTCGTTATCCTCAGCACCCACGGAGGCCGGCAGTGTCTGCCTCTGGCCGGACGGGCCCCCAATCATGACTCTGCCACGTGAATGGCTGAGACTGTGTCACACAGGTTATGACTGAGATCTCTGTCATGCTTGCGAACTGTCTCCACTACCATTCACCTAACTGAAGCTTAGACCCTTTTATTACTTTTTACTTTATTTTATTTATATTTTTGTTTATGTTTTGTCTTTTTGGGACAGGGTCTCACTAAGCAGTTGAGGCTGACCTTGAGTTCCCTTTGTAGCCCAGGCTGGTGTTGAACTTGCAGCGATCCTCCTGCCTCAGCCTCCTGAGTGCTGGGATGACTGGCATGTGCCTCATGCCTGGCTGTTAGACCCTTTATGAAACAGGCAGATACGTGGGGGAGCTTTGCGCCCATACTGCGAATTGAAAGTCTGTACCGTTTCCTGTGAACAGAGGCAGAAGAGCACAAACAACGCATGTGAAACTGCAGCGCTGGACTCCACCAGCCAGTGGAGAGAACGCCCCGTGTGGTCACTGAGGACTGAACGCGCAGAGGCCACCAAGCCCAGCGGCTAAAGCCGCATCTCCCCAGTCAGCTTGCGCCTTGGCTGCCTCCACCCAGGCCCCAGGCGGTCTGCGGCCTCCGCTGTCTCCAGGGCAGCTGGGCTCCGCAGAGGAGGGTGGACCGAGCGCCCAGCCCTGTGGCCCATCCCTCCGGAACCCAGCTCCTCTCCCTGCAGAGTGGACACCGGGGCCAGGTCAGGCCTGTGGCCCCATCTGCCCAGAGCCGTTTCCTCCCTTACACCCGAGTGCACATCTCAGCTGCGATGCGGCCAGCAGGGCTCCCGGGAGCCACCACGGGTCACCTGAAAGGGAAAGGAGAAGGGGGGCAGCTGAGTGCTGGGGGAAGGGGCGTGGCTCATGGCAGAGGAACACCGTGCGCCTGGCCAGGGCTGGAAGGACAGACTCACCCCAAGAGGACCGTGGGGGGCTCGGTGTGCGACTCCGACCCCTTCACAGCCCAACACTGGGGCTCCAGAGCTGAACAATCAAACATGCGACGAGAGGCTTTCACTCCGGGCTCCTACAGACCAAGAACCGAGTTTCTTTTCCGATCATGGTGCATCCGGCGCAGACCGGTTTCTGCTGGCGGGAGGCAATGGTTAGGAACAGGGACTCTGGGGTCAGGCGAAGCTCCAGGCCTGCGTGTCATGCTCACACCGAAGGCAGGACTTGGAGCCCAAGGGGTTTGACGGTGGTGTCCACCCCCAGAAGTACACCAGCACCTCGTGTTCGCAGCGCCGCCCGCAGGCCACTGCCCAGCACCTCCTGCTGCAGCCACCTGAGCCCCGCTCCGTCTGGACATCCCCTGCCACCCTGGGCTCTGCTGGCCCCGGGGCCTTTGACACTCTGCAAACCGCTCGGCCACGTGCGGCCGTTCCCAGCAGGCGGGAGCAGCTCTGCCGGGGACAGCAGGGATTGCCTACGACGCGCGGCACGGCTGAGTCCAGGTCTGCTCCACAGGGGGCGAGGGCGTCCGTGCAGCGCGGCAGCACGATCTGCACAAGGCCCAGTGAAACAACCCCGGCTCGCTAAATCAGGACGGGGCAGGGACACGATCTCCTATTTCTGTTTCATGTCATCCCAGGATAAGGCCGAAGGAGGCCGTGCGTTTCCCGGCCGGCCTGGTTTTCTTCTCGGTTGGTCTGCGTGTGTTTACCAAATAGAGGCCCCGGGCTCCCTAGCAACCGCGCAGGGTGAGCCCCGCCTGATAGCTGGAGACGGATGAGTTGCTGATGAGAAGGATCCACGGAGCTTTTAATTGGTTTAGTTAGATTATTTCCAGTCAACAATTCCTGAGTTTAGCGGTGGAAGATAGATCTGTTTTCCATAAATGTTAAATGCCAAGCTTTTGAATCACTCGGCATGAAGACCATTCCCTTACAGAGCTACTTGCTATCACTTGATTTACGGCAAAGAAAATCAAGGCTTGGTTAGAGACTCTGGCCACGGCATGGCACGCAGATAAGAGCTGCACAAGGCTGAGGTCGGGCCAGCTACCGCTCCAGGAAACAAATAAACAAACACGGCCCGGCCGCCCTCCGTGTGCGGGGCTCCCGGCCCCCACGCAGCCCTCTCTGGCTTGGAAGGTTCTCGTGCAACCCCAGTGCTCTTCCCACCTCGCCCGGGAGGCAAATCAGGAAAGCCAGTCACAGCCCGCGCTACCCGAGGGTCATCAGCTGGTGCCGGGCAGGGGAAGCCCAGTGCCCACCGACAGGAGGGGAGGGGTTGGAACCCGGAAGTGGGTGCAGGGCAGCCTTGACCTGGTGAGCAGCTGTCCTGTACTCCCACGGCCAGCCTCCCCGAGGCCTGGCAGGCAGCAGGGGCAGGAAGTGGCCTGGCACCCCCAGGTCTCGGAGCCTAGTGGGCCCGCACGGCCAGGGCCTGTGGTCCCTTCCCTTAGTGTGGGGAGTGTGGCCCCTGCTCCAGGTCATCGCGGGGTTCCTTACTTCTCATTAAAGCCGAGGCCGCAGGGACGCGATCTTGCGTGCTTGTGGGTCTGACTGCCATCGCTGCAGTTCCAGGGCTGGCTCTGCACCCTGGCACCCTCCACTCCAGCTGGGGACCTGGACCCTCCAGGCCCAGCCACTACCACCCTGGGCAGAGGCAGCGTTGTGCCCTCTGCAAGATCAGCCTGCAACGGTGTCACCCATGGCGGGTGACTATGGCTGTGGGGACACGCCCCAAAGTACGGGGAGACAACAGAGGCGAACAGGCCTCTGGCTTGGCGCCTCTCGGCTGCCCTATTCCCAACTGAGGCAGAACAAGACAGGGGAGCACGTCAGGGTTGGGCACAACTGGGTCTTTTCCTCCGGCAGATCACCAAGGCCTGCCTGGGGCAGCCCGCCACAAGCCACAGGAGGGCTCCCTGTCTGGGGTGCAATCATGGGTCACAGTCCCCCGCTGAGCCCAGAGCGGCAGCCGGGAGCCCAGGCGGGCACTGCCAGGCCCGCACCAACCCCGGGTGAGAGACAGCTCTCCTCCAAGGTGCGACACTGCAGGCGGAGTGTGAGAGTGGAGTCCCGGGCAGCTCTGCGTCCGCTGGGTCCAGGAAGCACCGTGAGTACCAGACACGTGGCTTTGTCTGGAGCCCAGGAATTCTAGTGCGCACCCTGAGAGCCAAACAGAGCCCAGGGACTGGGGGGATGCGGTCAGGTCAAAATGTGTCCAGCACGCAGTTCCAGGCGTCAGGCGCAGTCTAGCACCAAGGCTGCCGGAAGCACGGAGCCACAGCCACACGGAGAGCGTCAGCAGCGCTGTGCTGCCCTGCGCTGGGTGCCACAGCGCCTGTGTCCTCCGGGGCTGCGACGGGGGCTCCCCCAGGCTCAGGTGCAGATCTCCCGCCACTGCACAACGGCAGCATTGCCTGGAGACCATCCTCCAGAGGACACCTGATACATAAGCCGGGAACCCGGCGTCATGCCGTAATCATTGTATGCGAAGTCCTAAACCCAGTGCCCGGCGCACAGGAAACGGGAGAATCCACTCAGAGCAGCCAAAGCAGCTGGTAAAAGGCACCAATTTTTTTATTCATGCCACCGTTAACAGTAAGTCACAACTAACTGAACCAGGGCCAGTGACCGTCGCCCTCACCTCTTGTCGTTGCCGTGATCTGGAGGACTGCAATACGTGGTCGGCTTTTCTGAGCTCCCCCGGTTGACGGCTCGGGGAGGGCAGCGGCGATCTGAGCTTCTGCGGCTGCTGGGACGCCCTGAAGGCCCTGTCGTGTGGGATTATTGTCCCCCCACGCGCAGCGCCTCTTGGGCCCTCCGTGAACCAGAGCATCGCTTTGTTTCGTCTCAGACAGCGACCGGGCGGCTCTGAGTTACAGCCCCGGGAGCAGAGAGGACAGTCAATTACTCAGCCGTCCCGGGCTGGGGACTGGGGTTAGGGTTCAGGTAGCTGGTCCTGCAGGGAGAGGACATTTAGTGGCTGCAGATTGATGGGGGTTCACAGCCGCTGGTTATTTGATCCCCAGGAAGTGTTCCTGGGCCGGGGTCACCACAGCTGGCTGTGGAAGAAGCAGGCAGCCCCTCTGAGACCCCGAGGACGGTCCAGTTGGAGGGAGAGTAGCGGCCGTGGGAGCCGTGGGAGGGGGTTCGGGGGCCCCACGCTGCGTCCCCAGACTCTCACGCCTCTCCAGGGAGCGGGCAGTGGACGCCAGGGTGGGCCCCAAAGCCTTTCCATCCACCCTGTGTCCTCTGCACAAGTAAAGCAGGGCAGGTCCCCGTGCCATGTGCTGATGGGCCAGTTGGCGTCCTGTCCTTCCACGGTGTCTCCGTGCAGGCGGGGAGAGGGAGGGCACAGCACCCAGGGAGGGGCCTGAGGGACACCACCAGCCACCCCTGGGGAGAAGGACTCTCAGGAACCATTCCCCAGCCACGCAGGGGTCGTCACCATGCTTGAACGGAACGTGCTCCTCACACTGGGAGAGCCAGACAGCACGGGGGTGCATGCCTGTGGTCCCAGCACTCAGGAGGCTGAGGCAGGAAGATCTTGAGTTCAAGGCCAGCCTGGACCACACAGTGAGACCCTGTCTGAAAAATGAAACAAACTAAAACAAAAAACCCATAAAACCTGGGGAGCTAGTGGGCATCTGGGACAAAACCTGACCGCTTCCAAGGGGCAACCGGGCTGCCCGATGTACCATCCCCGAGCCCAGCAGTGTGACCACAGATTTGATTGTCACAGCTCTCAGGGGCAGGTTAGCCGCTTGGTGGCGGTAAGGCTTCCTCGTGGGGTGACACCCAGGGCCTGCTTCTGAGGGATGCCCAGTCTTTACCAGAGCCCAGAGGTGAGACCCGTGGAAGGAGGAAGAACAGAGTGAGCGTGGACATGTAAAATCCCTCGCAGACACCAGCCGGGCCCAGAGCGAGGAGGGTCTGGGACCCAGCACGGGGTCACAGGCACCTGCCCTGGGGTGTCAGGAGAGTGGAGGGACAGTGACCCTGTCGCCTTGGGTGAACGACAGCTGTCCCCAAGGTAGTACCTTCCTTATCCCCATTGCCGGTGAAGCTCTCCTTTGAGAAGCAGACTGATCCTCAGAGGGCCGAGGCCCCAGCCCTGGCCCTTGGCTCCCGTCCCTGGAGCACGTGTGTCCTCTGTCCACTGAAGCAGGAAGGCGGACAGGGTGGCCATGGGTGTGGGGTGCAGGGAGCGAGGACCCTCGGGAAGCCCTGCTGCCGTGGCACAGACAGCATTTGGGGTGAGGGGCACCCAGAATGTGGGCTTCAGCTCGGCAGCCCCCCGGGGGCGGGGAGAAGATCACCTGCCCTCTCTGGCGCTGGCAGCAGCATGGTGGACAGACTCGAGCGGCATGCGGACTGGCCCGCCCGCCCATGTCCAAGCGCGGAAGCTGACCTGGATTCCCGCGCAGAATGAGCTGTTCTGGGGCCGGGCCGACCGAGGCTGACCCGGAGCAGAGCCTGCTGGTGACTGATGATGCGGCCGGCGGCCTGGCTGCCCTCTCTGGGCAGCCGCGTGACCGCCTGTCTACCCAGATAACTGAGGCCTGCTCTGGGGACCAGATCCCAGCTCGGGATTTATGCGTCCCAGAACCAGCGGGCTGGGCTGGAGGGGGGTGGCCGGGCTCTGGGGCTCTGGGGCTCTGGGGCTCTGGGGCCTTGGCCGCCTCTCTGGGCGCAGGGCCGGAGCGCAGGCTGCCGCTGGTCGGGGGAGCGGCGTCCGGGGACCAGGGGCAACAGCTGCCTCTTATCTCCCCTCAACGCCTTCCACCGCGTCACCGCACCGGTCACGCTGGTGCATTCGTCATCCTGAACCCAGGACGAGGTTAGAAATGAAAAAGCAGCGTTCTCCCAGCCGGAAGTCGGGGAACAGGAAGAGGCTTGGCCAAGGTGCTGCGGGCCTGGGTTGCAATGTGGAGCCCACAGCTCGGGTCGAGGGGGCCACTGCTCTGGGAAACTGGAACGCAGGGCCAGCTCCCGCCTGCTCAGACTCGGGGCTCCCAGGGCAGCACCCCCTCGTTGTCGTAGGTGGTTTTGCTTGAGCGCTGTTTGCCGCCTAGGTGACCAGGCCCCAGGGTGGGGCTGACACACTGCGTGGTGCATGCAGGGGAGCACAGGTTCCGGGCTGGGTCCAGGAGGACTCGGAGGGACATCGCACTGCCAGGAGCACTGCAAAGAATCGCTAACCCTCCTAAGGGTGGGAGGAGCGGAGAACTGCTCCGTGCCCTTCCTCTTCCAAAGCGGTCACCCCAGGCAGCCACGACCTCTGCCCTTTCACTTTCCACCTGGCTTGGGGGGGGGGGTTGTGCAACTGATGCTGGGGTACCCAGGTCAGCGTGGTTGTTGCTAACAGACTTTTTTCAGGTCAGATTCCACTGGCCAAGGCTGCTGGGCCAAGAGGAGTGGCCAGGGGAAGGAGTTACTGCGTGAGCTGCCCCCCAAGGTGCTCAGCCCCGGGGGATGCCCTGGATGTGTCTGCAAACTGATAATCACCAGGCGACCCCTGGAGCCTGACTCTGGCCGGGGAGCTCAGCTCAGTCAGTACTCAAGGCTGAGGGGTCCTCGCACGTGTATTTTGGGGTGAGGGAGCCCTTCAAAACTGAGGAATGCCGTGAACCCTGTGAAATGAGCATGTGTGTATTCGCCTAAATCCAGGGTCACCGAACTCCTGAGATCCACCTGGGTCCCCCTGGGGCTCGTGGACCCCGTTATCTTACACCGTGGAAAGTCACGCAGGAGAGTTTTCAGTGAGAAAAGACTGCAGACGTCTGTGGCGCGCGATTCCTCCTTTCCTTTGGATGTTGCACACGAACGGGTGTTTGGCATTTGAGGGGAGAAGGGTCCAGCGAAAGGACTACCCTCACACTGTATTTTATAAACTTCATTTAGAATAATCTTCTCTTGGAAACACAGGCTTTTGTAGTAATGATTTTCTTGGAGTTAGGCTTTTTAAAACATCAGGAGTCGTGGTGAGGCCCACATGTGAGGCGTGTTTGCTCCGGAGTTGCCCCCCACTTCTTCGAGGAGGGTTTGGCGTGGATCAGAAAGCAAGGGCAGAACACAAGCCACGTGCGTGCGTCTGCTGGTGCTGCAGATGAAGGCCGCGGTGTCAGGGCGTCTGCTGGGGCTGAGGGATGATTTGGAAAAGCATTTGGCCGCATGGAATGACCCCGGATCACGTAGTTTAAACTGGAATGGATGCTAGAGAGACCTGAAACTTAAAGCGTCACCACCAAAGGTCTTTGTCCCTAAGGACAGGGCCCGCAGGGACCCGGGTGAGGGCTTATGTCATGAAGGAGCAGGGCTGGCACCGGACACTGCCTGGGCAGGTTCTCTGGGGAGCCGTGCGCCTGGAGGCTCCCGCCGGGCACACACGAGTCCAGGAGAAAGGTGCCCGAGCTGAGGGCAACGCGGGAAGATCCTGACGGCAGAGCTGCTCCCTGCTCGGTGCTGGCAGAGCTAGGAGGGCTCTGGGTTAGGCACCCACATTCAGAAATCACAAGCTGGGTGCAGCTGGGCTCCTGCCTCACACAAGCCAAACACATCTCCATTGCGTCCCTCCCTGGAATAAGCCCTGGCCCCTCACCATGCCAGGAGCTATCAGGGGGCTGATCACCAACTTCCAGAGGCCATTCCTCCGGGCCAGGCAAACGGGGCCTTGACAATACTGTTACGGACACTGTAAGATAGGCTAGACCCTGCCACAGTGGGGGTGATGCTTCCACACCAGCACCAGGGAGCAAAAGGCACCAAGTGCACTAGGGTCATCCTCGCCTTCCTTCTCCCATGCCCATTCCCTGCCTGGGACCAAGGCTGTCAGCGAGGTCAGGGATGGCCTGTGTCCATAGCTCACAGGACCTCACCACTCCCAGCCCCAGGGGCCACCACTGCAGACTGGAGACAGAGTCAGACTTGGGTACTCCGAGCCTGGGCTTGGACCTGGGCATCAGCAGGCTTCCCCAGGCTGTGGACAGGAGCGCTGTCCTCTCCTGCAATGCGCTCGGCTTCTGCTGCACCCGGCAGACACAGCGCGCCCTCCTGGAGGGGCGTCCTCTCCAGCCTGGCAGCCACATGCACCCGAGCCACTCACCTGGGGAAACTGGAGCCGGGTAGGGAATGTTTCTCGGCTGCATCCAGCAAACTCGCCCATCCCAAACCCGATGTTCTTTGCTCTGCACCCAGGGAGAAGGCGAGGCGCGTGGGAAACGGGGTTCAGCACAAGCCAGGAGCCTCTCTGGCGCCTCCTGCGTCTGTCTGACAGCCTCACAGCACTGACCCTCCACGCCCCACGACCCCGGAAGGCACTGTCCTCACAAGAAACCGAGGCTCCCAGACACTGAGTGACTTGTCCAGTCAGAGATGGGGGTGGCGAGGCCAGACTGTCCCCAGGCCATGGGACCCCTGACACCACACCTCACTCCCTGTGATGCGTTCATCTTACCGGGCAGCCATCTGGGTCCAGGTTCCCAGAGCACCCCCGGCTGGAGCTGAGGCCCTCACTGGTCTGCAGTGCAGCAGACTCAAGCCCCTTAAGCGGCAGCCCGAGTGCCCTCGCTCTGCAAAATCGCTCTTCCAGAAGGTGGCTGCACTCCACGAGGACGCGGAGCAGAGCCCTCAAACAGGGCCTCATTCGGCAGTGTAATTAATAACCGTCTCCAGGGGATCGGGAAAAGATTTGCTGCTATTTGGCCGGGCATCAGGGGAGGGAGACTCGAGCCACTCGAAAGCATTTTTGGTTTCCGCTGTGGCCTCTGTCAGGGGCCCTCCAGCCCCGCGGGTCGGCTGGGCTCACGGGGTTTTCCAGGGGCTCTGGGTCCCTGCGAGGTTGGAGTCTTCCTTACCAGTTCCGCCTAGCACAAGCCAAGATGCATGCCAAGAACAGGGCAGTGTGGAGGGGAAGAAAACTTCATTGTTAACCAGAACTGCTTCTTATCTGTGGGGTCATTCTTCTCCCTGGGGAGCATCTGGGGCACAGATGCCAGCTCGCAGGGCTGGGCCCCCGAGTCCCTGCAGGTCAGGAAGCAGGAGCTGAGCTCTGGGGGTGCTGGGGCTGGGAGCTCCCTCTGCTGCGGCCCGGAAGCCTTCCGGGTTCAGCTGCGGGCTTGAACCTTCCCTCGGTGACGCGATTGATGGCGGTGTCTCCGCGGATCCGGGTCCCACCGGAGCGCGCTCCAGGGGAAAGTGATTTACTCGCTGTCCGGCCAGCGCTGGGGCAGGCCGTTAATCCCTTAATGGTCCCTGAGGCTGTCGGGCAGGTCCGGGAATTCCTCAGCCGCCCAGCACAGAGGGGCATTGCCGGCTCCCGCCTCCCTTATCTAATCGGGGCGAATGCCCGCAAATGACTGAGAAATGAAATTGCTCTCAGGTCATAAATTCGTCACTTTCTGGGCTGCGACTGACTCCGGCAGGGAAAGCTTGAGCAAGCCGGGCTTAGTCACTGCTGGACGGACGGCGGAGGCGGAGGACTGGCGGGCGGGAGACGCGGCTTATGCGGAGATTAGCGCTCTCCACTCTCAAGTGGACGCTAATCCCGTCCTGTCCGGGCCGTGTGGCCCGCAGCACCTGGCTGCCTCGGCCGCCCCAGGCTCAACCCCGCTGGCACAGGGTGCCCAGTGTCCTGCCCTGGCCGCGGGCTCTACCGCTGCGGGGTCCAGTCCCCTCCCCCCGCCCCAAGGCCCCGCGCCTGGGAGGTGAGGGTGAGGGGTGGCAGGGTCCTCTTCCCACCTCAGCGCCGGGCAAAGGTGCCGTTTGTCGAAGGGAAGGTTTTGTGATTTATGAAGCACCAGAGGCAATTTATTTCCTTTAAATATTAGCATGCTGAAGGCAAGAACTTTGTAAGAGAAAAATGGAATTCAAGGAACATTAACCTCGAAATATTCACAGCGCCGGGGGTCCCGGTCCCCTCTCTGCTGTCAACCAGAGGACTTTGGAAGTGGGCAGCACACAGTGAGCATGACCAGGGTCCAGCTGCTGTCCACGCCCGGGAGACAACGCACAGAGTGTAGGACTGCACCGTGTGTAAAACACAAGCCGGGCATGGGGGCACTCAGGAGGCTGAGGCAGGAGGATCACCGCGAGTTGGATGCCAGCCTGGGCTACACAGTGAGCGCAAGGCCGGCCTGACCTGCACAGCGAGACCCTGGCTCAAAACAAAACAAACTGGAATGAAGAAATTTAAATATCGTGCAAGTCCCAGAAGTGCAGCACCTGACCAGCTGAAGTGGCAGACACGTAGCGCCGAGGTGGCCGCCGGGGAGCAGAGCCACGAGGGCCACTGCAGGGCCCCAGCCCACTGGCAGCTTTACGGCCGGCACTCAGGGGACCCAAAAGGGCAGCGACAGTGACAGTTTCTCCTCAGAGGATAAATGCGTTCTTAATTCTGCAGCCATAAAGACTTTCACGTGCACAGTACAGAAAGGGCGAGAAAGTTAGACAGGGAGCTCAGCGGCTTGTGTGGTGCCATCACTAGCCTTGGTACCCTAAGTGCAGTGCTGGGTGCAGTACTTAGGGTTCACGCGCCCGTCTCGCCGCCCTACTCCAAAGCGTCATACAAGGCTTACAGTTTTAGTTGAGCTCTGGTTAAACCTGCACACAAATCTCACCAGATCTGAGAATTTAATTTATTCGACTTAAAAGTTACTTAAGCCCTCAGAAAAGCCTTCCCTTCCTCCATGAGTCAGTCAGGCGCAGTATTAAACTTTCATGTGCTAAGTGCACGGATGTGCTTTTAAACGCCGACAGGCACTACATCGGTTTGCACATGAGGTCACACCTGGGCCCC
>PVJX010032221.1:0-20604 GCA_004027295.1 Dolichotis patagonum | reverse complement strand
AGAAGGACAGTATTAAATCAGCAATAGCTGTCATAATGTTTTGTTCTCTTCAAAACAGCTGTTCATAGCATCACGTATAATAAAGTCAAACAAAACAGGATAAAACCATTCCAACTGATGAATGAAAACATTGAAAGGCTTCAAAGCTATGAGATGGGGACTCATGATTACCATAAAATCTTATATACTCTTACCAACTAGGGAGACCATATGGTATTTACACATGTGAGTTTGGTTAAAGGACTTCTGTCTAGAACTTATAAAGAGTTTTAAAAAATCAGACCTGTGAAATTCAAAGACCCAATCCAAAAATGGGCATCTGAAATGAATACACAGTTCTCAGATGAAGAAATACGAATGGCAAATAAATACATGAAAAAATGTTCATCATCATTAGTCATGAGAGAAATGCAAATTAAAACCATACTGAGATTCCATCTCACTCCAGAAAGATTGGCCAAGATAAAAATCTCTACCAACAGCAAGTGTTGGAGAGGCTGTGGGGAAAAAAGAACTCTTCTGCACTGTTGGTGGGAGTGTAGACTGGTGCAACCACTGTGGAGGTCAGTCTGGAGATTCCTCAGAAAGCTGGGTCTGGAGGTCCCATTTGACCCACCTATTCCACTTCTAGGCATATTCCCAGAAGATCTGAAAATATCATACCACCGTGATATATGTGCACCCATGTTTATAGCAGCACAAGTTGTAATAGCCAGATCTTGGAAACAACCTAAGTGCCCATCAACTGAGGAATGGATAAAAAAGTTGTGGTATTTCTATACAATGGAGTACTACTCAGCTATAAAGAATGATCACATTGCGATATTTATAAATAAATGGACAGGACTTGAGACCATACTCATAAGTAAAATAAACCAAACTCACATGTGTAAGCACAGGAAACTTTTAAGAGACATAACTCAAATCATATAGAAATTATGGCACCAGCCAACACCTACAGCAGAAGGGGAATAGGAGCACTGGCCATATAGAAGATTTCTAGGTCAGAGATTTGTTCCTAGAGGTAAAGCAGAGGGCAGGATCACCCAGAATAGCCGTGGCCCCTAGGAGACTTCCAGTGTGTATCAGTTCTTCATTCCACCAGTACACACATGGTAAGCATTAATGAATGTGTTCTGTGTCCCAGGCACTATGCCAGATTTAAAGACACAGTAGTGATAGTAGTAGATGTGGTTCCTGCCCATGCTCAGGTTACAGCTTGCTATGGTTTATGGATGTATGTACCCCCTACCAAAGGCTCATGTGCTCATAGATGGAACCTTTGGGAGGGGAGTAAATCATGGGGCATGATACACGTCAGTGGATTAATCTTCTGATGAATTCATAGCTAAATGTGATATTGAGCAAATAAAGCATGATGAGAAGAGGTGTGTCACTGCAGGGGCAGGGGGAGAAGAGGTGACTTGAAAGGGTATACCTCTCTTCCTCCTCTCGGGATCTCTCTGCTACTTGTTGCCATGTCAAGAGTTGTCTCTCTTCGCCATACCTTCTGTCATGCAACACTGCCTTGGAGCCAGCCAGTTACGGACTGAAACATCAAACTGAGCCAAAATAAACCTCTCCTCCATTAATTTGTGAATTTTAGGTATTTGTCTCAGTGACAAGAAAAATATCTAAGACACAGCTCCAGCAAAATCACATCATTATGCACTGGGAAACCAAGGTGGAACCTCAAGACAAGGCACTACAGCATGATGGTTAGGACCCTGGTTTGTAGAGTTGTTGTTTTATAATTTTACCTTTGGAAGCCTTAGGGTTAAGCTTGTGTTTCATCATGAAGAAAAACAATAGTGCCCACTTATTAATAATTAAACCACACAATGCATGTAAACTAAAAAGCTCTGGAGTTGCCCCAAAGTAATTCCTCAGTAATGTCAAATGCAACAGTAATGGTACCAGTAGTGCTGCAACATTGGTGCCGCCTTTCAGGAGATGAGTCCCCAATGGTTCTTTCTTCCATACTTTATTTTGATGCACTAAGTCATGCCATGTGGCTGGTACTGTGGCAGGCCTGAGGTCCAGGTGAGGGGTGGACAAGTAGTGACATTTTGTCTCTGTGTCCTGGTGTGAAGTACCTGATTCTTCTTCTACCTAAAATTCTTTGCCACCGCACCAGTCAGTTCTCTTTTCCCACAGTTAACCACCAGCACTTTCTTAAACTTTTCAAAAGATACCTTTAAATATTAATTTCATCCCCCAATAATAATGTTAAGGTGGACTTTAGGAATAACCCTCCTGACCTGGAATTTTTCTAGTATACACATAGAAGCAAAGAGGGTGTTATAGGTGCCGAGGGAGTTTAAAAGCTGCTTGCAGCCTGGAGAGAACCAGTCCTAAGCATCTCTAGAATGTACCTTTGGCTTCTCTCTCAACACACACACACACACACACACACACACACACACACAGTATAAACTGTTTTTCCTTTAAAACACACATAACTCTTCACTCCAGGATTGGCTGCCCAGTGTTCTTTGACAATATCTGGGAGAACTCACATAACCTCATCCATCGCTCACACTAAAATTTTAAACTGTGTCTGTAACAAGCAGTGAGCCCCAGATTTTCTGGTATTGCAGCAGAAGGGTTAATTCACTAAATGTCACATTTTTAAAAATTCAATATATAAAGGAGAATGTAGGCGATCTGTACATCTGGAATTTTTCCCATATTAGTGCATCTATATTACTATTTGCTTTTCCTATAGGACTCATTCTATCATGATATGTATAGTCTGTCCCCCCAGCCTATCTGGGGGACAGAATGGGTTTCTATAACCTCTGTATTGTATTGTTTCCCAGAAAAGAATCTGTAAAAAATGAAGCCTTTTGTTAAATGCCTCAAGGAGCCCAAGCCTGTAAAATAGGCAGACACTGACAAACTGCAGCAGAAAAAAAAAAAGAAACACAAATAGGAAATGAGTATTCCATCAAGCAGTGATGCCCAGGTCCAAAATGCATTGCCTCAGCCCCATCTCATAAATCCAAGAGAAAGTTTATTGCCCTGGATGAAAGATCTGCTTGTGCAGTCTGATCATTCACATGACCACTTAATTCCAAATCCAGTTCACCACTAATTTCAGACTGCAATCAAATGTGACAAGCAGGTTTGCTTCTAGCTCCCAGTAGATGGAATGGCCTGCTTTAAAATTGAATAGACAACAAAGACTATTCAGGACTGAGAGGCATCAGAATAATGCAAATATTTTCTAACTTTCCAACGGCCAAGTTAATGATTTGTCTTTGTAGCAGGTTATTCCTTATTAAACACATTAAGACAGAAGACATAGAAGACAGAAGCCAGTGCAACTTCATTCGGAGCCACGCTGGACTTGGACAGTTCTGGCTGCTGTCACAGCCAGAACCCAGGAACCTAGATTCCTAAACGACATCCCATCCAGATCTAGGCAGGGTATTTGTTTCACAGGGTCTCACATGACTAGAACTACACATCCCTTTTTGGTAATATTGGGCATTTTTTTTCTTCCCAGCTAGAAATTTTATTTGCAGAAAAAGTTAATCTGTCTAGAATTCCCACTACATATTTCTTTTGACAGACACTAAGCACATTATCAGTGATAGCCTTGCATTTTCTGAAATCCCTGTCTGTTTTCAAACAAAGAAAATCTCTATATCTTTAAGGGACCTGAGGCTTAAATATGAATTATAGCTTTGGGGACAGCCATTCCCAACCTTCATGAACAAAAGAAACTAATATATAACATATTCAAAACTGATGCTCTCCAAACTATTCTTTTGACACAGTATTAGCGAGCTTCTGCATCCCTCCAGGGTTAGGGCAGGTCCAGTGGCTCAGAGATAGCTGGCTTTGTGCAATGTCAATATCAATTCTGACCACCCACTGTTTCTTATTTATTCTTATCATTGATTCTACAACTTTTTTGCCCATATCATGCAGTTAAATTCCCTCTAATATGACAAGTCCTTAAGGATTTATAGACATTTTCTCATGCTTTAACAAATTACCATTCTTGCTAGAGTTCCGGTAACAAGCTCCACTGGAAAATGGTACTGAAAAAAAAAAACAAAAAAACAAATGAAGATACTATCAAAGTGATCCCTGGTTGCTGAAATGGAAATGAACATGAATCGTTTTTAGTTATAATTAAAATGAAAAAGTTAAATTTCAGCCACATCCTGTACTGTAAAATTAAGACAAATCTAAGTTCTATGTTGCCATGTTCTACAGATTAAATCTTGGGGAGAACACAGAAATGTGAATTCACTTCTATTATGTATACTACACAGTAGTTTACATAATCAACATGCAGACTGATTTATTTTTTATTTAGTATATTTTGCCTTTAATAGTAATATTTATATTGACAATTATAGATATGTTTTCTTACATTGTCTTGGTATTTGGATAGTTGACTGAAACCATTTCCTGAACTTAGAGATATTTCTGGACCCTGTGGACATAAGTAATGCCAAGCCAGATACCAGAAGTGATTGTATTTTGGAATTAATGACATGACTTAGAGGAGAAATGAGCATCTTCCATTATCACCATCACTTACCCCTACTCTACACTCTGGCTGCTTTTTCAAGGTCCAGTTCACGGTTCTTCCCTCCAGCAGGCTTGCTTGATTCCCCAATCAAGATGGGCTTCTCTGCTACTACATATGTTGAAGTTCAACCACCAGTCTTCTCATGACCAGTTGTCAGCCAGGTCACTTCTATGAGCACTAGGAGGGCAGAGATCAGGTCTGATTCAGCCTTGTTTGCTCGCAGGCTTTTTTAGCCCAGTAGGCTAAAGCCAGCCTTTAACATCTCTTTCAGTGTTCAGAATATAATAGTAGAGAGAACCATATAAAATTGTCAACATTCAACCATTTTGACTAAATGACCATTCCTTATCATTCATTTTAATAGATGGAAACAAAGCTAGCATCAAAGGCATCCATTATTTTTCATACTTAACTTTTCCCTTACCCGGAGTCAAATTTCATTTAGGTTCTATGAAATCTCATGCATGAATTTCATGGCTACCCTTCCAGCTACAGTGGGTACTCTCCTTTACTGACTGTCTAATAATACCCCAGTAGATGCAGCTCAGTGGACTCACAGGTTGCTGGCCCAGCAGACTTCTTTAAACATACTGCATAGGCAGAAACCCAGCCCAGGCCCAGGAAGGGGGATCTCCCTCAGCTGCCACCTGCTCAGTAACTTCTGCTTGTAATGTCAAAGGTACAAATAGTGCAGTCTTCCTCTGTTGGGAAAAATTTTTCCTTAAAATACTTTCTTTTCACTGCCCATCTTCCTTCTATTTCTTTTTTCTTTGCGGACAGGATCTCATTCTGTGGTTCAAGTGAACTCACTAATGAACTTGAACTTCTGGGAATCCTGCCTCAGCTTTTTGTGTGCTGGGATTCTAGGAATGTGCCATTGTATCTTGCTCCTTCCATCCTTAAACCCACAATACAAAGCAAAATAAATCCCCTTCTAATTTTCTTCATTATTAAAGAAATTTAGATCTGTTGGTTGTCATGACTTTTAACATTGTCATTATTAATCTGTTACCATATACATAGAACTAAAAAAAAACCAAGAAAGAAACCAAAGATCTAAAAAAAAAGAACTTCATAATGCTTTCAGATCCATCATCTGATACCCAGACAGGCTCCAACAAATTAATGCTCATTTTGCAACTAAAGAGTCTAAGGAACTGAGAGTCTAAGTGACATTTTAGAAGTCACGCCAGCACTAAACACAAAGGCAGACCTCCCACTACCCATGTCATTGCCCTCTCACACGGGCCTTTTTGGGGGAGCAGAGTTAAGATAACAGAAATAGTTTCTCTGCCTGAGTAAGAACCTGAGCTCACCCATCCAGTGCTGACAGCAAACCATCACATACAGACCAGAGAAACTGATACGGAACAGGGCACTGAGGCAAACTTGAAAGCCTAGGTTCTTCCTAATGAATAATACCTGATTAATCTCAGTAGCTGCTGCCATCAGGCTGGATGTATACACTGTTACCAGATCTTCTAAATTTCCAGCAGGAGCCAGAAATCTGGCTCCTTATGTAAACTTTTATTATTCATGGTTGCTAGCGATTAATCCAGTAGTGATCCAGCTAAATTTAACACCACAGCATACAAGATGCAGCCCAGGGTTAGGCATGATGTTACCTCTTTCTGTCAGAGGCAAAGATGCCAATGGTGTAGGATCTGAGTGGCCACCCTTCCAACTACAATGGGTACAATCAGTCTGGACAATTGGTTACTGAGCTGAAAGGCAACGGAGAATTCTTCCCAACAACTCACTTCAGACAGCTGCCCCCCCAGTAGGTCAGAGGGGTGAAATACATCTGCTTACCTAGACTGTGAGACATATGATTGGTAAAGAGATCAAAGAAGAAGACAGTGGACATTCTTGGGGCTGGGGATGTAGCTCAGTGGTAGAGTGCTTGCAAGCATGCATATGACCCTCGGTTCAATATAGTATCAAAACAACAGAACAAAAGTTCTACATGACATATTGAATCCATCAGCCAAAATAGGAAACAGAGGAAAACTTGAATATTAAATTATTGATCGTTCCCTTATCTGTAGAAAACAGAAAAACACACAAAGTCTAGATTGTGTCTAAGCTTTCTGTGAGAGATCTCACAGATAGAGAAATTGCCTTCTCTAGATTTCTGAGCCTGGCACTGACAGTAAGAGTTTGGAAACTGATGCAAGTAAAGAAGCTATTCACCCTAGGTTCTGAATTTCCACACGCTGTTTTCCCCAAGTAAGTGCCTGGCTTTTCAAAATACTGACATGAAGCAAAGGGAAGCATTTGCTGAAGGACCTGATCATACTGCACTGAAAGGAAATCCCTTTTTGCACCAGGCTCTAACTGCCTCTCTTGTCCTACTGATTGGCTTTTTAATAGGCTCTGTAAGGCTGGTTAACTTTTCAGTTTGAATCATGCATGCAAGTTCATGAGAGAGTTTGACAACCAAATTCCTATGTCCAGCTTTCCTAGATGCTCAGAGCCAAATTGTACAATCTTCTCTATTGAGCTGAGTGGAACTTGAAATGATTTTTCAGAAATAGGACTTCAGATTTCTTTCACCTATTTGGTCCCCTTTCAAAGCATAATAAGAAAATTGCTTCCCATTCTCCTACATTTATACAATTCTTTTTTGCTTTCTGCTATAACTTACCTGTAAGCCAGCAAAGGCCAAGAATAATGAACATTAATTTTTATGTTTTTATAAAATATGTATCATGTGTGTACATGTATGTGTGTTTGTAGGTGTAGGTATGTACATGAAAGATCTGTGTCTTCATTCTCAAGAAAAATTTCACAAACCTTTAAGAGAACAGTTCAAATGGGTAATTTTCCCCCAAAATAACCCAAAAATGAACAAAGAGTTTGCTTGGCAGGTCTGATTAAGTTCCCTTGACTACCTAAGCAGATCCACTAGACCAGGACTCACACAGAAGACATCCTAACAATGAGATGCTCATTAAGACTTCTGTCATTTGTCTCCATTTTTTTTTCTTTTCTGTTTTTTTAATTTTTGTTTTGGTACCGGAGATTGAACTCATGACCCTGCACTTGCCAGGCAGGTGCTTATGCCGCTGAGCTAAATCCTCAGCCTTGTCTCCAATTTTCTAAAAGCCTGATTTTAGAAACTTCATGAATTCTCAATTTTGACATGATTAAACATTTGTTAAAATGCTACAAAATTTCATTGTTTCAGATCACCTGAGATTAGCAAGTGGTAACCACATTTACGATAGAATTCCTTGACAAGTACAACTTCTTTTTCTTCTACTTAATTTTTAAGCCATTTTCTTAAGATAAGCAAGATTCCAAAGATACTCTATATTAAAATTATGCATTTCTCTGGGTGTTGCTCACTATTCCTGGTAACCTTTGAACTTCTCTTGATGCAACAACTGTGACTTGGTCATCTTTGTATCTACCATGTCTGGCTAGTGACAGTTGCCAGAGAAGTATACAATGACTGAAAAATAATAAGTTGGTCAAGAGTTGATTTCTATCTCAAAATGTGTCACTGAGTGTGGCATAGCAGGAGAAAACCCACAATGGAGTTAGTTCAACCTGAGCTACAGTATCCATTAACTACACAACCTTGCACAGGTTACTAACCTTAAAATAGAATTGATAACAGTACTCACCTCAGGGGACTGCTGTGAGGATTAAACAAGATTATGTATGAAATAGTTTTCCCCATCTCCCCTCAGTTTTCTGTTCACATTCTGTCCTGCCACCTGAACTCACTCTTTGGAGAGGCCCCTGCACGTCTGATCATCTAAACTAAGTGGAAAGGGCAGAGAGAAGCCTCAGAGCAACTAGGAGTTGACAGGGAAGATGAGCACTCTTCTCTCTGCTCACCCTTCAGAAGTCTGAACCAAACAGACCTGGTTGTGTGCTGATATTGTTCCTACCCAAGACTCGGACCAGTCTTGTACCAAGCACTAGGCACAATGTGAGCAAGGCACTGGCAGAAGACCATGTTTCACTCAGCTCAGAAAGCTCATCATCCCCCAGTCATCAACTGGAAGGGAAACACCAATCACATCCCCTTCCTGGAACTAATCGCAGTCAGAGATACACAAAGCTGGCTCACTGGCCTAAGCAAAAGAGTGGTCCCTCCCCCAAAGTTGCCTGCTTTTACCAAGAGACAAGGGAATGGCTGCTGTTGCCCCCACCCAGATCCAGGACCTAGATCTGACTTAAGCAAAGGCAAGCTTCAGGCAGCAGCTGAAGAAACTGTCTTCAGGGAAGGGCATTATCGAAGCCCTGCCTGTGATATTAGACTGGACAAATTGTGAATCAAAATGTCAAAGATGGGGCCACTCAGTAACTTGCTGGGAGGAAAACTCAGCTGGTTCTGTGGGAGCCCAACTCAGCAATACTTAACCATTCTTTGCCATAAGTATGTACAGTGCTTCAGGTGATAAACAACTACCCAGAGGGCCTCTGACTACCCAAAAAGGGAAAAAATAAATAAATGTGGGGGCTATGACTATATTAGAAGCTGGCAGTATCCGAGGAAAGAGATCAAAAGTTGAGATTCAACATAAAATAGGAAGGGGCAAATATGTCTGAATTTTTTCAAGCTGCTGTCATTATTACATAGATTACACCCTTCTTAACGGTAGGTTGTACCATGTATAAGCTGCCTTGCTTATGGAAGGAAATATAGTAAGCAGACACCACTATGCAAGCAGTGACCAAGGTTCCTAGATTTCTTAGTAGGGTGAAGGTGGACCAGAACATCAAAGGCCATTTTCTCCTGACACTAGACGTATGGTGAGAACCAACAGAACTGTATGAGGTTATAGCTTTTTCCTCTACCAAGGTTAACTCATTGAGACAGAGACTATTTTGGGCCACCTAACTCTTTGAAACAGCTAAGTTACAACTGGATGGCATCTCGTTAAAAAGGAATTAAAACAATTTGCCCACGTAGAAATATTCTTTTCTCCATCATGAACCTTCAAATTAAAAACCACTATATTAGAATGATTTATTCTATTTTCATGGGTGCAGCAATTATTGCACTAAAGATAATGGGGTTAATATTAGGTAGACAAAAATAACTACCCTGGTTGAAGCACTTATTAATGAACAATGTGGTCATAGTCAATTAAAACACAGAGAAGGAACATGGCAGCCAATGATTGGTGGGTTGGTTGCCAGATTAAATTTTTGTTATTGGGTCAGAAAAGGCAGGAAACAAATACTTCTCAAGTGGGAGGGAAGGAAATTACAAATCTGATGAAAATAAATCACCTTTTGAGCTTTCAAGCTTTTCCTGTTGAGGCTTTGGTTAATGTAGGTGACAACCCTTTCTGCCTATTACTTGGCATGCGGTTATTGGGAGCCATTTGTAACACTCCCATTCTGTCTGTGAAAAGACATTTTAATTGAAAAATCATTTGCCCATAAAATTATTATCATCAATTCACATTCCACCAAAGGGCTCCATTATGACCATAAAACAATTTGTAAGTGGATTCATTTTACCCACTAAATCACTTTACATTATGCTGTGAACAGAATGATTAAAGCAAGTTAGCATTTTGTTGGCAAAGTAATTACATTATTATGCATTTCATCCACAGAGATACTCATACTACTGAGTCCATTTGTCTTGCTGACAGAACATCTATATGTATTGGACCAAATGCATTTTATTTAGTTGATGCAATTAATTTTATTCATCAACAAATTTAAACTTAAAGTAAATTTTTTGTCACAGGGATGCATTTGATTGGGGGGATAAATTTAATTTTACCTTCACAACCTGTGTTCATTAAGTTCCTCCAAACAATTATACAACTTTGCCAACAAGTAAACCAAGACAGGGAGGAAAATCATAGGCAAAAACAACACAAAAATCTTTTAAAAATGTTTTTTGGAGGTTTGATTATTTGACTCTTCTAGGTATGCATGGGGGATGAAATTCAAAGTCACCTTGAAAATATGAGACTGGAGATGGTGGTAGTTTTCCCACTTGGAACAATTTGGCTGGTGAAATGGTGAGTGCACATAGTTATTGCTTGGTTGGTTGATTTTGTTTTTAAAGAACCATATATAGCTGCATAAGCAGCTCCTTAACTAGTGTCTTTTGTCATCTACTTCTTTAATGGCTTCAGATACTTCTGGGGCAGGTGACAGGCTCTGAGCAAAGTCACAATTTGTAATGCAGCAGTAACTTACTCAGGCTAATTGAAGATGTGAAGTATCTCAACTTTGTCTCAAGCTTGAATTTAAGAAACTTTGCCATACAAGATGCCCCAAATCCATTTCCTAAAACCAAAGAGGAAGAAAGAAAAGGACTTCTCATATAATTGGCTGTGTCCTATGAGATTCTGGATCTCTTACTGGAGAAGCTGAGCAGATCTGGTAGAACCGTGCTAAGGAAAACATTCTGGGCTGTATTAACATCTACATATGTAGTAAAATACCACACAACTGTGTGCAAAAAATGCACACAAACAAATTGGAGCAAAACCTGGTGAAATCTAAGCAGATCTGTAGTCTAGTGGTTAAATATATTCTACTGCTGTCAAATTGCTGATTTTCATAATGCCTTATTTTACATATAATATTGTCATCAGGGGAAGCTGAGTGATGTATTAGTTTTGTGACTACTCCAACTCTGTATTTCCTAATAAAACTTTTTTTTTAAATCAGTGTGGGAAGTGCTGATGATGGAATGTGGGGAGTTATAGAATAAAAAAGAAGTGCTTGATTCCTGAGGGCAAAAGAAAGGAAACCCTTGGGGAAATCATGTCTTCCCTCACAGTAGCACATTTCAATGCCTGTGTGGGTCTATCAGGAGGGAAAAGAGAAGAATGGCAGTGTGAGACAATAGAAGGAAGGCACCTGGAATACAAACCCAGAGTCAAGACACTCAGATTCACCTTATAGGCTGGCAAAGCTTGTGGCTAAGCTATGACCTAATGGAGATTTAGGATATGCTTAAAGGGAGTGGTAGGCCAAGTTCCAGGAGGAAAGGAAAGGAAATCCTTTGGGCATGAGGAGTGGAAGAAGGACAAGTTGGAGCAAATTCATTTTGTAGTTACATGGTTACTAGGTATCTACTGCAAGATAGACATTTGGGGGCCGCTGGGGCTACAGCAGTGACCTGTCCCAGCAGGGTCTTCTCCGTGCACCCTACTGTACAGGCTCCTTCAGGCTCCATAGAATCCATGTCTTTGCACATTTTCCCAATAAGATACTTCCAAGACTCTCCCAGGAAATACAGTTTGTTGAAGACAAATGCCATTTGCTGCTACCCACTACCTCAGATGACCTGCACAACCCAGTGACAGATTCTGACCCCTTGGTGAGCTGGCAGGTGCAGAATTTAGCTAAAGAGGTCTTTGGCCCCTAGTCCCTCACCTTGTCTATCTTTAAATCACACAAACCAATCCCCTGAACCTCCATGGGCATCCACTTCAACCCTGCTGTGCCAGGAGTTTTTCATCCTAAAATCATCCACATGTGGACAAAAAACTGAACAAATCAGCAACTTACTTGTATATTCTTAAAACAATATAAATGAACATTTGTGAGCTCACTGGGAAAAAGAAAGAGGCAACATAGTCCCAGATAAAAAAAATTAGATGACTATTTTTGGATGTGTAACTTAAAGTATGTTCCCTTAGAATGTACACAACAACTCTATGGAGGCTGACACTATATTATGATTATCCACATTTTATGTAAGAAATCAGATGTGCAAAAAGAATGTGTAGTTTTCACAAAAGCATACAGTCAATACATCCTGTTACCATGCTCCATATGCAGGTGGTCTGATTTTTCAATCTCCTCTTGCTCTATAGAACCACAAACTCACTTATCACCCAGGAGCATCTCTGTTCACATTTACAAGTATCAGTTACTTTGCAGCTTCCCAGACTGAAACTAAGGAGTGTGAGCTAGGAATGGGCCCCTAATGGCCAACCAGACAACTGTTCCTAATCCAAGTGCAGACAACTGCACTTGCAGCAATCCCTTGGGCCACAGACGCAATCCCACAGTAGCCCTTGGCTTGGCTGGAGATATACAGAAGATTTTTAACAGTCACATTAATGCAATCTTTGGATGAGATTTCTCTCACTTAAGAAAACAAATGGGGAAAAGGACTTCTGCTTAAAGTCTATTGAGTTACTTTAAATTACTGGAAGCCATTCATAAATGAGATTTCCTGGCAAATTTGAATATGAATAAGAATATTTTACTCCTTAAACTTAAATGTCATCAAATACCTTTCAAATGGAATACCAGCAAGAAGAGCAGCAGATATGTTCCTCTCCAGTGGAGGTATATTTTTAAAACTGTAAGCACCATATCAGTGATGATTCCTAAAAAAAATTAGTTGTCAGGAGTCATGAAGAACTTATAAAGAAAAAAAATAGGTTTAAAAACATAAATCAACAAATGTAATACACTATACAAATAGAACCGAGGACAAAATACTCATGGTAATTTTAATAGATAAGATACAGAAAAGGTCTTTGATAAAATTTTACATCCCGTCTTGATAAAACCCTTAGGAAACTTTGTATATCATACTATTATTCTCATTTCTCACTCATTCTATATGAAGAAGAATTAAATGTCAGCACTATAAAGGAATGTTTTCTGACACTGTTTAACTTGACACAAAATCTAGGACCTTCAGTGATGTGGAAAATAAAGAGAATTAGTGTGTGTCTATATATTTGTCAGACTTCACTTAGGAGTCTTTCGTCCACAAATTCTAAACTCCAATCTTTCTGACTACCAACAAAAGGACCATAAAATATCCAAGCATATTTCCAACACTAGTTGGAAATACTTATTCCAATTTTATATATAATAGCCCCAATTTGGAAAGAATTCAATTCTCCATCAACAAAAGAATGGATAAATAAATTTTATATCCATATAATGAAATATAATATGGATATAAAAAGTAACCCACTGACAAATATAAAAAAAATGGGTAAATATCACAGACATGAAGTTTAACAAACTAAGCCAGACTCAAAAGAATACACACTATATGATTTAAAGAGTGTATGCTATATGCTATATTATTAACTTTATGTAAAGCTCAAAAACAGACAAGGTTACTGAGGATAAAAGTCAGGACACTGGTTACTTCTGGCAAATATTAATTGGGAAAAAGCAAAGAGCATTTTCTAGAGGGAAGAAATGTTTTATGTCTTATTCTGGGTGGTGTCTGTAGAGAAAATACTTAATTGAGTTTTATGTTGAAAATTTGTGCCCTCTACAACCTCACCATATGCCTTGCACCTTAATAAACACTTGAAAATGTAAATTAGGTTTTGCTACTAGTTTTAAGTTCATGTCCTTTTAAATTTATCTGTGTATAAATGTGTGCTTCTCTTTACAGTACCAGAGGTAGCTCAAAGTTGATAGTAAGAACAATACAAAATAAAAAAAAAAAATTATTTCTTTTTTGCAACTGGGGATTGAACCCAATACCTTCACACTGAGTGACATATTCAGCCCTTTTTGATTTTTGACTTTAAGGCAGGGTCCTTCCAAGTCACTAAAGTGCTCAGGCTGGGCTCAAACTTGTGCTCTTCCTACCTCAGCATGCCAGAGTGTAAAGTGCCACCATGCCAGGCCAAAGTAAGCCTTTTTTTCCTTTTCTTGTATTATAGACAGCTTAGTTAGGCAGAAATGTTATAGGCAGTCAGACAAGGCTACTGCCTCAAAAGAGTCAGTACAGAAAGTAAGACAACATTACAACTGTAGATGGAGGTGCATTGCTTGAAGGCTGGTCCTCCAGACAAAGATGAAGTGACTATACGTACATACTTCCCCAAGGAATAAACAGTTTACTACAATCAATATTACCTGGTCCAATAAAGTCTAGATAGGCATCAGTCACTTGGGTGAGTGATCAGGTCTTCTGACCGATCTCTTCTAACAAAGATCCTTGATCTTGTCATGTACACTTACCATGTGACTTTCTTCCCTGTTGGATCAGCGTTACCTAAGCAGCTATACTTGTAATCCTATGGGTTGATCCTATGTTTGTCCCATGTTTACCCATCTTGTGATTTTGCTCTATAAGACTTCCTTTGAGACACATGTTTGTTGACAATCCATTTTCTGGTGGCTTCCTATCTCCCTCTGGAGCGCTCTCTCCCTCAATAACATTTCCTAGTTTTAACCTCTGTTGTTCCTTAGAATTCATTCTTTGATTTGGGAACACAAACTCGGTGTATCTGACATCTAGCAGGTTGAGAATTATATTTATTTCCTCTATATCATTTGGAGGTCCTACATCAATATCCTACCTTAATTTTTTATTCTAGCTTCTCTGAGTGTTTCTAGCCATCATTTTAAAACAGCAGGTGATTTTTTTGTGATCATTAATCAGATTGTTCCACTGGCTGATTTATCCGACAAAGCAGTTCTTTCCAAATACCTAAATAAATTTATCCCTTTCCAATGCTGGTTAATCACTCTGTCTCTGAGTGCCACTGTCCGCCACCACAATGAATTGCTCTCAGCTCAGGGTTGGCTGAAGTTTCCATTCAGAAGCTAATTAGGGAATTGCATTTGTTTAGTCTCTGACAACCAACATCAACCACAGACCCTCCGATGGCTTGTAAAATAGCCAAAGTAATGGGCTTGAAAATTTTGCCTCAGGAAAGATTTCCAGTTGATGTTGAGGAAAGCAGTAAAAGTCTCCTTTTACCCTCTGCCACGCTGAATCCCTTTTTACTTCATTTAAACATTTCTCCATCTCAGAGGCCTTTTTAGAAATGATATCCTGTGCTGCACCAAAAAACCTCTCTGCTGAGACTGCTGGATCAGAAAGAAGACTCCTCTGACCTGCTACCTCTACAGTGACAGATGTGGCCCCTGGAGTCTACTCTGGGACTCACTTATACCTTCACTGTGAAGTCATTTCTTGGGCACCTTTATGCTCAGTGTACCGCAATAAACAAAATAGAGTCTCTGGTTTTGCAGAACATGTATTATTGCTGGAAAGTCATAAAATAAATGAGGGACTCACATAAAATTATAAATTAAATAAATAAAACTGAGAAAGAATGCCTATCACGGAGGTGGAGACACTTTAAACAAGATGATTACAGAAGGCCTCTTGGAAGGAACTTCATTTGTGAAGAGACCTAAAGGATAAAAATCAGGATATGCAAAGTACATGTACTTATGCCTAAAGTGAATGTTAATTTCACATATTACAACTATGTGCTGATAAAATTTTTAAAAAATACCTTGAATGCAGATCAAACAAAACACAAAACAAAACAAAATATACTCTGCCAGGCATGTGCTGGGGAAATTAACTTGAGAATGGAAAGAATAATCACTTTCAAGTTTCCTAAGATATAAACATTCTTCGTAAGCTTTGGAAATGAATAGTCACCCCAAAGTAAGCCTCGAGCTCGTACCACAGCCTCATCTCCCTCTAAGACTTCTTTCTTGAGAATCAGCAGTGGACCTTCCTACTGTCATGGCATTATTGTCTCCTGCAAAATGTCAACTAATATATTCACCATGATATTTTTTCCAAAGCCTTGTTAGAGAAATAATTGCTTCTTGTCCCAACTCAGGCTCAGTTGAGATTCCTGCCCCTCAGCAAAACCAACACAAGACTTCAGTCAGGCTAGGTTATTTCTGCAGATGGCCCTCATGAAGAGAGCTGTCCTCTGGCAGGAGATGCTGACTGAAAGGCTGCAAGACTAAGTCAATACAACAGTGCGGATCAATAAATTCAGCCATGAATTAGGATACCATTTACAATCCCTTTGTCAAGACTAATTGTGGGCTCACTTTAAGCAACACACACTTTCTGACCTGAAGCATTACTGCCTAGGAGAAAACATACAAGCATCTCACATCTGGCATTTCACATCATTAGAATTTCACAGTTCAAACAACTGCTTGATATTTTATTCCTGAAATCGAAGTTGTTAGTCAATTAAACAGGAGTCATCCAGAGCTGTGGACATAGATAGACACCCAGCAAGGATTTGGTGACAGCGCTCATTCAATTTCTGATTTTCCTTCTGGGTTCTCAGGTCCCATAGAAATACTAAGTTCAATTAGGCTACTCACAGCAATTCAATCCCCTAGACATCTCAGCTACTATCAAAGCATTACAAGATGTTTAGCAGCCATCTTGTGTTTGGGCTTTGAATAATGGAATGAAAGAGTAACAACAGAAATAGAAGAACAGGACTGAGTCTACAGAGAGTTATACTTTGGAAACAATAGACAGTAAGGAGCAGCTGTTGAGAGCACAGGCCTTGAGATTAAATTTTGTTTCTACCTCATACAACCTATCTCCCATAATCAGGTCCTGTCAGAGCTCTGTTTTTTTCATCTGTGAGCAGGAGGCCATAATAGTATTCATCTGAACTTGGTTTTCTGCCTCTGCCTTTTTAACTTTACCCTCTGCCCTCCTCTGCCCAGCTGTCTGGTTCACATTCCCTTCCCCTCCAGTTTTCTATAAGGTCAGCTGATGAAAAGCAGGTTGGGAAGCAACAAAAAAGAGAGATAGGGCATTTGTTTTTCTCAGTCTTTGAAGATCCAGGGTGGGCAGCCACTGAAGTCCCTATCTGTGACCATAGTTTTAAGCTTGTGGCCCCCTTCCACTGGCTTCAGTGGTCACTAAATACTGGTATCATCATTCCTTTTCCTTGCATCTTCGGTGCAAGTAGAAATTGTAAATTGGTTTCTCCAAGGAGCATTCTTCAGAATGGAGACTCATGTTTAGGTATTTTATTAGGAAGGGTTCTTAGGATCAAACTCAGAGGAGAAGAGAAAGAAGCATGATTGAACAGAGGCATCAATTCTTAATTCTGCTAATTCTATGTACTTCTCTGAATCTAGGATGACCCTTTGGAGTTGTTTCAAAGGGACCGGGCTCCCATTCAGACATCATATGCAAGTAGCTTTCTTCAGCAATGGCAATCTCAGGGACACTGCCGGAGGGCTGGCTGATAGTCAGTTAAGTGGGCAGTGTCTCACTGGTGGAAGGAATGAGTCCCACAGGCTTGCAGAGGTACTTTAGCAGAGTGCCACAGCATTACCACAGCTATGCTCATCTGCTGTCCTTCCCTCAGGGCTCTCCACATAATCTTTTATTCATTTAACTACACCCAAATCTCTGCATCCACTTAGTTAAATTCTCTTTGAGGTCTTACTGTTTTCTTTCTAAGACCCTGTTATGGTTGGTACATTGTGTAAACTTGAGTTTAGAAGTTTAACTAAGAGAATCATCAGGGAGCTAGGATCCTTACTTTGTCAATATCCTGAGCTTATGCAAGAGAAGGGAACAGGGATTTTGTGAGTGTTAATCATCTTTCACCCCAAGTAGAGTGGCCTGTGTGCAATATATGGGAGGAAAAGAGGATTGCTCTTTCTTTTTTTTTTTTTGCTCTGGTTGCTATGGCTGGCTTGAAGTGTTGCCCTGGTGCCATGCCACCCTGCCTTGGAGCCAACTGATTGTGGACTGACACCTCCACAAACAGTAAGCTAAACCTTTCTTCACTTTGAGTATCAGGTATTTTGTCCCAGAAATGAGAGAAAAGTAACCAAGACAGACCCTGACAGATACATTCCCTTCATGGATTTGTTATGAGAGTCATAAAGAGCCTGGAACATGGTCAGCATTCTATGTATGTGAATTATTATCCAGAAAAGACTCTTGATTGTTTTCTACCAGTGGTTGTTCTTCTACCACAGGGTTTCAATGAGGGAATGGTCAGATTTGCAGAAGCACAGTAGTAGAAGTTGACATTGAAAATATTTTCCTGAAAAAGATGATTATGAGTAGCTTTAAAGTGTCCAAAATAAAAGTTTAAGGTTATTTCTTGGAAGTTATGTGTCCGAATCATCACAGACACATTATTCATCTTTCATTTATTCAAAAATGAAAAGACAGACAAAATTTAAAAGACACACAAGACTCCTTCCTTCACAGTTTACAGGCCAGGGGAAGAAAAAATATGTAAGTAACCAAGCAAAATGGAATTACACACTGTGATATACTCCATGAAGGAACTGTGCTGCTTGCAGAGATAGAAATTAACAATGACAAAGAACCAAACTGACAGGTGGACAGAGATGGTCTGAGAAACTGACGTAAAAGCTCAGCTATGTGAGTTTCAAAGCATGCTGAATGGGCGAGCAATTTAAAAGCTCAGAATATGCAAAGCAAATGAGGCTGACACTGTGGGGACAGAAGGGATGCAGGAAGTAGAAAGGATGTGAGAACATGTGGTATGAGGTCAGACCTCAGGAAGAAAGGGGTCGTGAGTACAGGACCTTGAGACGGAATCGGAATTTTCCACCAAATGTAATTGAGGTCACTCGAATGTTATAAGTAGGAGACAGATGTGGTCTAAGTTATGGGTATGAGAAATCACAATGACTTGTATGTGGAAAAATAGACTTGGAAGGGCAGAGTAAAGAGATTCAGCAGACTATGACTTGGGTCAATGGGGCAATGGCAATGGTTTGGACAAGAATGTGACATGAGCTTTGGAGACGTTCAGGATATATTTGGACTTGACAATCAAGGGGGCATGAAGGAATATGGAAAGGAAGAAAACAAGGAAGGCTCCATGGCTTGAACAATGGAGTAGACAGTGGTCCTATTTATTGAGATGTAAGACATAGAAGAAATATATTGGGGAAGAAGTCAAGGCTCCATTTGAGAAATGATAAGTTTCAGAGGTCATCTGGCGGAGAACTGAAGCACATATGTGTCCTCCTCACCCCGAGAGCTACAGGGAGGGGAGAAATAATGAACAAATAAATTCAGGCATGGTAGCACATGCCTGTAATCTCAGATTTATGGGAGGCTGAGACAAGAGGACCACAAAATTGAGCCTATCCTGGCTAACTTAGCAACTTTGTAAGGCCTTATCTCCAAAAATGAGTGGGTTGGACCTGGGGATATACCCCGGGTCCAAGCACTAGAATCAGAAAAATGTTGATAAATAAATTTGCTTATTTTTAAAGTGTACAATGTGATTATTTGATGTATACATATATATATATATGGTGAAAGCATTACTATGATCAAATTATTTTAAAACATCCATTATCAAAAAGCAAAAACAAGCAAACAAACAAAAACATCCATTGCCTCATATAGCTGCTCTTCCTCTGCACAGTGAGAATACTTAAGATCTACTGTCTTTGCAAGTTTCAAGCAAGTAGAGCAATATTATTAAGTATAGTCTTTATGCCACACATTAGATTGATAGACCTTATTAATTTATAAGTGAAAGTTTTAAACATTTAACCAGCATCTCTTCATTGTCCCCAAATTGCCCCCATACCTAGAATCCAATTCTACTCTCTATGATTTTCATTTTTTTTAGTTTCCACATATAAGTGGGATAATACACTAGTTGCCTTTTTGTGTCTGGCTTATTTCAGTTAGATAACATTCTCTAAGTTCATGCATGGTGTCACAAATGTCAGGATTTACTTCTTTATGTGGCTGAATAATATTTCATTATATATGTATGGAATCCACCAATGGGCACTTAGGTTGTCTATTTCATCCTTTCTATAGTGAACAATGCTGCAATGCTTATGGGAGTACAGAAAATCTCTTCAAGGTACTGATTTTATTTTCTTTGGTTATATACCCAGAGATGGGCTCATGATAGATCTATTTTTCTTGAGGAAACTCCATACTATTTTTTCATAATACTTATACCTATTTATATTCCTATCTACATATGTATTCTTTTCTCCACATCCTTGTTATCTCTTGTTTTTTTTTTTTTTAATAGTAGTCATCCTAATGGATGTGAGGTGATTCCTGGTTGTAGCTTTGGTTTGCATTTTCCTGATGGTTAAGCATTCTGAGCATCTTTCCATGTATCTGTTTGCCATTTGGAGACCTTCTCTGGAAAAATATCTATTCAGGCCCTTTGCTTATTTTTAAATAAGATTATTAGTAAGGTTTTTACTATTGAATGGAACGAGTTTCTAATGCTTTTTGGATATTAGCAAACAGGATTTGCTTTCATTGCTCAGAAGAGACATCTAGTGGGCATCACAGG
>PVJX010032220.1:0-20593 GCA_004027295.1 Dolichotis patagonum | reverse complement strand
CTCAGTGAACAGGGCAGACAGTGGAGTGGAACAGAAAAATAGACAACCAATGGCAGAAAGACAGAATAGCAGAAATGAGGCAGAGAAGATTGGCTATAATCTCTAATATAGAGGGCCTCGAAATATTAACAGAGAGAAACACAGGCAGAGTAGATCAGGAGATAGGGTCCACTGAGATGCTCTATATAGGGAGGCAGTGGGACCTAAAACAAGCAGTGCACCCCATGGGAGTGAAAGGGGAGGAATTGTCTACAAAAGGAAGGCAGAGGATATTGTTAACTGGGTCACAAGATTTAAAATTTACATTATTCTCATCACTCTGCTTGGATGGATTACGTGCTGTTCCAGTTTGTCTACTTACGCTAGACTTGAGGAGATGGTCAGCTATCCCAAAAATAAGAGGACATATTATGGTAATCATCCCTCATTTCCTATCAACTTAATCTGAAGCCCTGTATAACTTATACTGTCTTATTATGACTGATCTTATTTGAATCTGGGTTGTTAGATTGCTACTTTATATTGACTGATTTTATTTAAATCTATTATGATGGATAGCATCAAGTCTAAGAGTATAGGCAACTACACTGAAGATGACAAGATTCATTAACATACCAACTCTGGTTTGATTATTACTTGCTTTTGAAGTCTTATAATGTCTCCAATGCTTCTTTTTTATTACGTTTGTTATATACTGCTGAGACATCATGGTAACCATTGTAGATCACCTAGTATTGCGGTTTTATGTGACTTTTTGCCTCATGCTTTTCTAGGAATTGTTTTGTTTTATCTTGCTTTGTTTTGTTTTTACTTCTAATACAGAAAGAATAGTTATACATTTAGAGACTCATGCATGTGTAGAGCTTATATACAGTTTACAAGAACCAACTATATAACACATGTTGAAATGAACAACTACTTTGAAGAAAAAGAGACGCTACAATACCCAGTGCTGATTCCACAATGTCATGATGTGTAATCCAGCAAAATTATCATTTTTTGTTCAAAGTGATTTTAGCTTGTTTTGTTTTGTTTAAGTTCAATGCACATGAAGGTATGGACAGCTGTTTTTAGGAGAATGAGAGACACTATGACAACCATTCTTGGCTTCCCTATTGTCTGGTCTTGAGGACCTGAAACGCCCTCCTCGTCCTGCTCAGATCAATTCCACACTATACTGTTTCATGTGAATTCCCTGTATGTGACAATGTGGACAACTATTTGGAAGAAAACAAGAGTCAATATGATAGAGAGTGAATATCTCCAATTGTCTAGTTTTGGAATTTATGTCCCTTACATTGCTTTCTTGTGATCTGCTTTGTTCTGTTTTGTTGTGTTTAATTTTATCCTTTTGATATAATTAAATGTATATTTGAGTGGGTAAGATGGATGACCATATTGCTGCTTTTTTTGTCAGATCATGGAACAGAACTGTTAACAGACTCACTGTTTGAATGTCTACTTTACATGTTTTAACTTTATAATTTGAACAACTATTTCCAAGAAGTCAGTATGTAATTTGCCAAGTAATAATCTCTTAGGTTTTTTTTGTTCTTGTTCTTTTCCTTTTTTCCTTGGAATTCTGTATTGTTGCTACCCTTTATTCTGTTTTTTTTGTTTTGTTTTCCTTCTTTTCTTTAAATAAAAATTTAAAAAAAGAATACAAAAAAATCATGAATGCTGATGACTATGGGGGAGGGGATGGTACAGAAGAAACCCTCCTACACTTCTGGTAGGAATGTCAAATAGTACAATCACTATGGTGATTTCTTAAAAACTGGAAATACATATTCTCTTTGATCCAGGTATACTACTCCTTGGTAAATTTCCTAACGAATTAAAGACAGCATACTATAGTTCCACATACATACCTAGGTTTATAGCAGAGTAATATACAATAGCTGAACTGTGGAAACAGCCTAGATGTCCATTAGCCAATGAGTGGATATAGAAAATGTGGTATAGATACATGGTAGAGTATTATGCAGCCATAAAAAAGCATTAAATCAAAGTCATTTTCAGGAAAATGGATGGAAGTGGAAACCATCATATTAAGTGAAATAAACCAGTTACAGAGAGTTAAATAGTGCATGTTTTCTTTTACAAAAGAAGGGGCATATTAGGAATGAAAATTAACAATATGTTATATGCATGTATCAATACACTATACCCAAATGAATCTCATCACTATATATTACTAATATGCACTAATTAAATGAAAGAAACTATGCTACACATGCATAGTGGAATGCTATTCAGGCTTGAAAAGGGTAGTATAAACTTTAAAGATACTATGCTAAGTGAAATAAGCCAGTCACAGAAAGATAAACACTACATACTTTCCCTCCCTCTCTCTTTCTCTTCTTTTTAATTTGCTAAATTAAAAATTCTATTCTTGAAATATAGAAAATGTCCAATTTTTATTATTAGACTTTTTCTATTTATCCTCTTCTCCCACTTTGGCATTGACAGACTTTTTTTTGTTTACAAAGTTTAGTCTATATTGAATACTTGTTTGAGAGTCTATAGAAATAAAACTGCCTCATGCAAATTCATTTTCAGGCATTTATTACTTCTGTTAATGTACATTATATCTTGAATATGAACCATAAATTGGATTGGTAAATTATGTAACTAAGTTTTTAATTTCTTACCAATTGGGTAAGTACTAAGTAAAGATAAAAGAGTGGCACTATTCTGATATTCATTTAATATATGGTAAAAAAAACTAGAATACTTGCTTAACTGTTCTGCCTTCTACACAAATTTGTGTTACTATTATATCTTACTCATATACCCAATAAATTTGCTTTCATTGAGCAATATTATGTACATAGTAAGACCATGCTGATGGCAGTATCAGCTTTTAATGATAGAAGATATTTGGTCACAGGGTACATTTAGTCATAGTCAGTATTCGGGTCTCCCAATCACATTTAATTCTTCATACTCCCACCACCCTATCACATCCTCCATACAGTTTCCTTGAGACTTATGACCTATTTTTCATGATTTAAGTCAATATTTATGAGAACATATCTACTAAACCAAGAAGTAGCAACTCTTTAACCACAGAGCGTGCAGTAGCCCGGAGCAGTTCATGTCATGCCCATCCAAGTTGTCAAAAGTCTCCTGTCGCTAAGGTGCTGATGGGAATGAAGTACAAGGGATCCAGGGAGTCCAGGTTGCTAACAGTGTGGTTACCCAAGAAAAATCAAGAGTGATCTACACATGGGCACTGCAGCTGGGGATGAGAGGAGTGTTTGACATTAAAAGTGATAACATAGACAGCGCTTCCTGAATGTTTGCATTTGGGCACAAGATAGGAACAGAGGGATGAGCAAAACTCCTGCCTAGATTTCTGCCTGGGGAAACTGAGTAGCATCTGAATCCAATTTTTATAATAAATCATCGTGAAATGAATTCAAGTTTGAAAGATCTGCATTAATTTTTCTCCCACATTATCATTCATTCAAAATCCTTTATTAAGTACATGCTTCAATCAGCTTCAGGCTCATTAGAGTGAGAAGAAAACGGAAGACATAGTCCCTAAAAAAAAGACATACACATGCATTGTGAAGATCTATGTGGAAGATATTATGGAAGGAAGCAGAGTCAACTCATCTTTATGCAGTGCTATGTGTGAAAGCCTGTGCTTAGCGCTACATAGGACATGTGAAACCATAAAAAATAGTCCTTCACTCTTAAATTGTTTAGTTTATGATAGAGGGTTTCCTTAGCCAGACCAAAAGCAGGGAAAGGAGGTAATATTTACCTTCAGTGGATAGATTATGAAGAATTATTTGAGGCATTTAAAGAAAACTAACAAAGCACACAAGCTGTGATAGGAGATTGTGAGCAGGCAGAGACTGCCTGGAGAGCAAAGAAAAGGAAACTGGAATAAGCAAAACAGAATCCTAGATCCATGGCTGTGAGTAATTCTGGACAGAACCTCATAGGATAGAAAAGTACAAACTACATAGTAAAGTTCATGGAGACAGCAAGACCTATGGCATGGGCTGCGGCAGGAACGTAAAAAGGAACAATCATGGAGCGGACGTAGTGCAAATGTACCAGTTATGTTAATGTTCAAGGAGTAGACTGAATAGCCAGAAATGGGATCCACTAGAGTCAAATGTATTCCGCATAGGGTTGAAACAAAATAGAACCTTACTTCTGTAGGAAACAATGAGCATGAGAACCAGAGTGTAGCTTCATCTCGGATTGGTGCGCGAAAGTAAAGTAAACCAACCAAAATCCTCATCACTCTAATCCTTGTGATTAAAAAGAAACGCTAGGCTGGGACTGGGAGGATCCAACAAGAAGCCAACCAGCCAGCCCTTCTGGTAAGCTGGGCAAGCTGCACAGATTCCAGGAGGAGAAAAGTCAGCGCCTCCCGTGAATCTAGCAGCTTGTGCTGAGAATCAAACCACCTTGCCACTCCCCCCACCCCCACCTCGTCCTAAGGCCCTCATAAGCAGCCTGCCGCTTTGGAGGACAGGCTGAGTCCATAGCAACTAAGGTACAAAAGCAACTAAATGCATATATTGGTTGGTTGATTTTGCAGGCCTGGGGCCAGGGGTCTGAGCATCTCTTGGGAGGATGACAGTATGCAATATAGCAAATATGGGGGATTTTCTTCTATCTTGTCTTTGAAGGCCAATAATGTACTCTCCATTTTGCTTTGCTCTGATTGTTTTGCTTTATTCAACATTCTGTTTTGATTGGTTTTATTCTGTTTTGTTTTTGGTTTGATTTTGCTCTATCTCATGAAATGGACAACTATTGTGAAGATAAAGAGATATACTATGGTAGCTATTGCTGTTTTCCTAGTATGCTGCTTTGCACTAATTTTGCTGCTTTGTTTTGTTGGATTTTATTATCTTTAAAGTAAAAAAAATAAGAAAGTAACAAAAAGAAAAGAAAAGAAAAGGGAAAAAAGAAAAGAAAAGAAATGCCAGCAGATAGACCCCAAACAGGATCCAACCAAGGTTTATATTTTTGCAAAGTGAGTCACATGAACTGTACCTGGGGCAAACTTAACTTGTTATGTAGTACATAGCTTGATATTTCTTTCTATTGCAAGGAAGTTTGGTTAGAAAATTAAATTACTTGTTCAGTTGATTTTTAGTAGATGAGATGAAAGGAATGGAATACTACTTGAAAATCTGGACAGCCAGGTGAAAAATGGGGAAATACAACCCCGGTTAAAGAAATTTCCAGTCCCATCATACATACCATCTCAAGAACCTGAGATATGCCACAGTGGAGAAATGATTCCTCAGGGACTGACTTTCCCACCATCAGATACTATCTTCCATGACCTTCTTGGAAATGCACAATCCAATTGAACTAAAAAATACTCTTACCTCCAGCGAAGTGTTCTTCATCTAATTATTTACCTCTGTTCCCATTCAACAAATGAGAGCCTGGCACTGTGTTAGTGAATGCACACATGTATAAAACCTAATCTCTACCTTTAAGAAGCTTGCAGTTTACCTAAGCCCAGGCCTTAGATGAAAATGGTATAGGAAATTCATCTATGAGAAACCATAGGTGGGTAAAGTATGATGGTAAAAAGACTGGAATTTGTTGGATGGTTGGCTATGTGTAGAGCCCAGAACTCTGTGAGAGATGATAATTTAAAATTCTAAGCACCTGGGAAGGTGGGAGAAAGATGTCAAGAGAAAGGCTGGGTTGGGAGGACGACAAATTCTTTGGATTAGTAGCCAGATGACAAAGCTTATAAGGAGGAGAGAGGAAAAAGTGAAAACTAGAGGAAACTAAGTTTTCTAAGTTTATAGTAAAAAAAGAGTGTATGTTATTTCAATGTAAGTGTGTGTGTGAGGCAGACAGAGACAGAGAGACACAAACAGAAAGTGATACAGAAGACAGCATGTGCCAGACTGAGAGAGAGAGAGAGAGAGAGAGAGGAGGGAGCTTGAGGTTCTGTCAGCCCTCTTAACCACTGGTGACAGGGTGGAGATTCTAACCACTAAAACAAAAGCAAGGAGATCAGTTAGCCTAAATTGAACTTTAAAAAAGAGGAAGTGAGGAAAGTTTGTTTGTGAGCCCTGGTGGCAGGAAATCCTGTGACTAACCTTATTTCACACATCTCAGATTATTCAAAGGGTTCTTAACTTTCTTAAGAACAGTATTTAAAATGGAAGAGGTTGTCTCACTGATGTCTAGGAAGAGCTGACACCTTTGCTAAGTAAACTAATTCAATTTGAGTTGCCCTTTACTGTGTGAATGGGTATTTTAGGGAACATGGCCCCCTGGAGTTTCCAATCAATAGAGTAATGTAACATTAACAAATGGCATTCGACTGTATTAAATAAAAATGCCAACATATCGGAAGCAAATGAAATCAACAGGCCATCTTTTTACTTGTATAAGTGTTTTTATAAGGCTGAAAGCAGCCATTGCCTCTGAGCTGTAAACACTTTCAGTAGGACTGGTAAAAGTATGAACTATGATGAGGACTGCAGGGTCTGAAGAATAGGTGAGGAGGGAAGGAGATGATGGTCAGAGCAGGACAACAGCACCCAGGCAAGCGATGACATGTACTCCTGCAAGGGCACAGTAATGGGAAGGCGCCCCCGTGCCAGGCTAGGTGGTCCATTAGCAGGAGGAGTTAGGGTACCAACCACCTGGAGCTCTCATTTCCAGCTGAAGCTGTGATTGTGGCAAAAGGGTGGTCTCAGACTTATCTTCCATTAACTGAGGGTGAAAATGTACCTCAGACAAACACATAGACATTTTGCTTTTTGTATTCCAGAAGTGTATATAAAGCATGATCAATTTTCTGAAGATAAAGAAGAAAGTGTGAAAATTGTTTGCCATGTATGTGAGAGCTGGCATGGTTCAGACCAACTGGATTTTTTTTAACTTGTCACAGATCTAGAGTACATTGCATCACTGCTCTCCTTGATAAAGTCAACAGGACTCTCACCGAGAGTCTAGTCATCTTACAAGTAGAATCATCCTCCCAGAGGTGCATAGATCATGTCAATACTTATCTGACCACCTCTTGTCCAGGTCCTTTGTTTCTGTGGGTTGTGCCTCCAGGCTTCGTGTTTCAACAGGCAGCTGAGCCTCAGAAAAGGCCAAAATCCTATTTCCAGGCCTGACTTCCCATATCACTCATGAACTAGTGAGGACAGGGTTCCTCCCATGCTGTCTGAAATTGTTTGGAGGAATGCTGCTGTGTTCAGAGAACACAAACAAAAAGGAGGATGAGCAAACAAGTTCAATAAATGCAGGCGCATGCTGGGAACCAGGCCTCCAACTGACACACAGACTAGGGGCAAATTCTCAGGGCTCTCGGCCCTTATCAGCATCACACCAGGCCAAATCAAAGTTAGGGTCCACAGAAGCCTGAACTAAGTACTCCCAGTTGATCTGAAGAGGAGGGGCTGGAGCCACAGTGAAACTACCTCTGCACTTGGTTGAGGGAAGCTTCAAGAATCTGAGACAAGAGCCAGGCAGAAACCAGGACATGGGAAAGGAGGGACATTCCATACCAAGGAAATACTGAGACCGAAAGCAAAAGGCAGGAAGGCAAGGAGCACTTCTGAGGGTTAAGTAGGAGCTATTGTCAGTACCCATAGTGCAGGCAGACGTTGAAACCTGACAACCTAGGAAGTGAGCTACCAGACCCAGGAGTGAGACGCATTAAAAATTACTCCAGATTGGGAAGTGGAGGGGGAGGATTCAAGGAAAGAGCTTCCTATCACAAACTAAAGAAGGGAGAAACAATAACTCAAATCTTGGTGATTGTGTTGATCACAGATATAGTTTAACTGAGGGTCTTGGGCCTAAAATCAATTAGAATACAATTTGGGTGTTAGAGGCTACTACTGGAAAGACATTGTGAATCAGGAATGTGGCTATTTGAAACCCAAACATTGTATCAAGAGTACAAGCCATGCTAGATCTGATTTGGCCAAAAACCAAGTTTATAGGATCTATAGACGTGATTTGGCATACAACTCATTGTCGACCCATTATGAATAAAACAACTATTTTTCTTTATTTTAATTAGTTTTATTAATACCAGATCAGATATACGACCTGTGAAATTTTTCCCTTCAGGGCTGAATTTATTTACATATAGTTATTGTAACATTAAATCACATTCATTCCTACATTTAAAATTCATCTTTATTGAAAGTAATAAGCACAAATAAAAAGAAATAATACATTAATAGAAGTGCATAGGAAATTAGAAAACAGAAGCTTGAGAGTCAGGAAAATATGATTTCAAATCCTATTTTAGCAACTGGGTAAACCTGGAAGAACTTAACCTATGTATGCTGTGGTGTCCTCATGTATAAAATGAGAATAAACATGATCTTTTCAGCGTTAGATCAAATGAAATGATGCTCATAAATATCTAGCAAATTTTCTATTCTTAGGGGCTAAAAATGACAATTTTATTTCGATTGTTCATTTTCTCATTCATCAGTTAAAGCTGATAGTACTTTGTTTATACTTTCTTTCTGAACGTGTTCAGCTTGCTTCAGAAATCTTTGTCCTTAATTTCTAAAAAATTTCTTCAGAAATTTTTATCCTTAATTTTTAATAATGTATTAAGCTCATTTCAGGAGTCTTTAACCTTATTTTTTTCAAATAACTTTTTCAAACAAATTTTGGCAAGCATTTGAGTACTCATTTGGGTTATGCAGTGGAAGTTTATATTTTCAGTGGGTAGGAGTGGTTTTCCCTAACCTCTCTAATTCATTAATTTGTGAAAGTGTCCCTTGATTGTAACATTTCTACTTCATAATAAAAAAGCTTTTTTACATTTAGAAGATGCATATTCTAAACAGAGAAGGATTGAACTGTATTCCACCAACTCCAATCTGTATCTGTAACTCTTCAATCTATTACTCTCTGTGTCTCCCATTTGTCTAAGTCTACAGTAGGCTATAATTTAAGGATAATCACGGAGTCTTAGCCTGAATTCTTCAGGAAGCAATCCTTAGGGATTCAAATGAACGTGGTTTGTCTGGGAACTTCAGGTAACACCTCTAAGGGAGTGAGGTGGTGGTAAAGGAAATGAAGGCTGTCAATAAAGAGTGTACGATAAAGCCAGCTACCACACTACAAGACTGAAGATCATATTGAAAATTCTGGGAAATGGTGCAACACACTCATCTGTACACCACTTCAGGAGCCTCACCTCACAGTTCCCGGAGGAGTGTCAATTCACTGGTATTTGCAGATTGCTGTACATGTTGATGGCTCAGAGTTTTGAAATTTAGAAAAGGAGCCTTAAGCAGTGATGAAGTTAGCCTGAGAACATGGGAAGGCCAAAGGGATATGAGTGGAGCTCTACCAGCACTTCCTACACCAAGAGAAGCTCCTAGGAGCTTTTATTCCATGAGATCAAGGGCTCCTGGGATAACTTTCCTCTGACCTCTGACTCTCAGTCTGGCTCTTTTAGTCTGTTGCCTCATTCTTTTAATCTACTTCCCATTGACATGTTTTTCTTGCTAACAAAGTAGCAAGATCTAACAAACAAGGATGGTTTTAGGAACAGAAATGGAAAGACAGTTTCAGAGAGTCAAAAAGAACATTTTCAAAAAAAAAAGAACATTTTCTTCTATACTAGAACCACTAGACCCAGACTTTCTACCTCTGTCCTTTACTTCTCTTCTTTCCATAGAAGGGATCAAGTCAAAGGAAAGAAAGTGAGAATACGGAGACAAAGAGAAACAAAGCTGATACCTTTGTGATACTCTCGCTCGTGGAAACAAGAGTCTTTCCAGAGAGGCACAAGATCACAGGAGAAGGAGAATCTTTAACTTTTAGCTCATTGAACCAGTCCAGAATCCTGGAAGTGACTCTATTGCTGTGCTTTCCTTCCATGTGAATGGGAGATGATGGGCAGAAGGGGGAAGTTGGCCAACCTTACGAGTTGCCTCCTTGAGGTCTAAATCAGTACTTTTCTATTCTATTCCCAGATGCAGCATGTATTTACATGGTTCTTCCACCCAGCATAGAATGCCTCCTCAATTGTTCCCTGCCCTTGAAGACCTTCATCCATCCCTTGAGGTCTTACTGGCAGGCAGTGCCTACCTTTCATGACAGTGTTCCAAGAAGTGAGAGGCTTGATTTTCACAACTTTGTGCAGCCATTGCGTAGCTGTGTTACTGCCAGACATTTTGAGAAGTAACTAAATAACTATGGAAGGCTTGAGACACAGAATAGTAAGTGAAATAAATCTGTAGTGGTAGAATCAGAGGATGAATAGAAGTTTCTTTACCTCCATGGATGTTAGAAATGGAATGTTCCAGAGTTAAACAGAAGGAGTTTTTTTGTGTGAAGGTCATCTGGATGATGTAATCATGTTGGAAGCAGAGAAGATGATGCTGGTAGAGGTGGCAGCCAGTATTTACCAAGTGCTTATTCTGGTCCATGCACCTCACATGGGTGATATCAGTAATCTTACACTAATCTTGTAATCTAAGTACTATTATGATCTGTATTTTTTTAAAAAGAAACTGAGGCTTGCATCGGTTAAGTAACTTGCCAAAGGTCATACAGCTAGCAAATGCCTTTCTAGTCCAGTACTGTCAGACTTCAAATCTTGACCTCTTTATCATCAGGCTGAATTGCTGCTTTTCATAGCCAAGGATTCAAATCACTAGAATGGGCTTAACTGAAACTCATGAACAGAAGAGAGTGCAAGGTAGCAAGGAAAGCATCATTAAATTAGTTGACCACAGAGTGTGACCTGGGAAGAGGGACTGTTGTGACCAAATCATGTGGTCATGATTCAAAGGAAATAGGAAGTACTGAGTGATTAGATGCTGTAGGGAGGTCGAAGAACCAGCTCAGTGGCTTCAGGGAGTGTTGAAGACAGCATGAAAAACAATCTGATTAGAGACTGGAATGTCGAGTCCAGAGTGGCATGTGCTGTTCTGTGACCTGGGTAGATCTAAAAGAGCCAGTTTTTCTACTTTTTGCCATTATATCATTATATTCTTCAATATTCCTGGTGTTATACTGACTTTGACAAACCTCCCGGGGTCTTGACTTCACTGATATGTCCTCCTCCTAATCACTCAAGGGTAATTTATAGTACACTTTATTCTCTGTTTTTAAATATTTAATGACAAGATCCAATGGGGCAAGATTTGAGACTAATTTACAGGAGAACTATCTATCGGAATGTTATATTGAAGAATGCTCAGTGCAAATACATGTGATGTTGCAGGCTTGCGGGGTTCTAGTAATGACCATTGCATAGTTCAAATGTAAAAATACCCTGATTTTTAAGGTTCCTTGGTCTGAGTGCTCTTAAAGATTTAAAAAGTTGCATAATAACGTGGATCTCGACTGGGGTTTTGAGCATGAGTGTGGGCTGCACCCGTGTGTACTTTTGCATGCTCCCCCATGTTGCACTGTGATTGAAATTGAAACATCACAAAGCAGCCCCCAGCAGGAAGCTGGCAGATACCCTGAGGGCTACTAGTAGTGTGATATTCTTAGAGTTGTGAAAAAGAAACTTGAGAAATCATGATGAGAAAAAGTGTTTTTAATCTCTTTGGCCCTTAGGGTGTATCATGTGGATGGATATAATATTTACTCAGGTATCTAACCTCAGTATAACATAGAGAAGATGAAGCATAGTCCCCTTCCTCACTACGTACTCCTTATTATCACTTTCCGGGACCCTGTGTTTACCTTAATTGCTGAGGAAATGTGCTTTCTCTTGAGGGGCAGAAAAGGTTGGAAAAGAAATCAATGTGTGTTCAGGTGTCTCAACAGCTGGGTGAGAGCCGTGCTCCTAGGGGGAGTTAGCTGTTTACCAAGGCCTGGGGTCCCTTTGTACTCTGTAGCTAAGTGTGCTCCCCCCAGCCCCATTGTTTCAAGAGTCCAGACAGCTGAGTGTGAGTCTGTCAGGTTTGCAGGCTGGCTAAGCCCCAAAGCAGAGGCTCATTAATGTTGTAAGGAACCACAGAGTTTCTCCAAATTACTGAGACAAGGGTCACAGAGGGGGCTGAACCCAATTTTCTATTTTGGTAACTATTTTAAGAAGCATAGGCCACTAAGGATCTTATTTGCATAGGGAACATGGGCCTCCTCTGGTAAATTTTTGGCATAGCAGCATTAAAAATGTAAGTAAAGAAGGGGAGATAAAGGCCATTTCAATATCAGGGTTTGGCAGGAACCCACTTGAAAGTAGGAGAGAACTGAGGGCCCTGGGCTCTTTGCAGTCACTGATTTGGGGGCACTGAGAAATGCATTCAATGGGGAGCTTCATATGCGCTCTAGTTTCATCCTTCAGACTTTATTCCATAATTAAAAATAAAAAAGAACAAAACCCAAATAGATGTTTTTCCTACTAAAAATAGACTGCACTAGGTTGTCTTTATAAGTCTTAGAGAAAGAGATGTTCCCCTTTGGGGATCCCTGAAGCAACTGTGGTGGCGATGACAGCACCAGTGGAACACTGACAATGGAATTAATAGTTGGCTGTGTGCCAAAAATAGTAATCGTGGTAACTACTGTTTATGGAGCTTTACTAGGCATCAGGTCTCTTTCCTGCATTACTCTAATCCTACAGAGTAAGTACTACCTTATCTTCAGTTTACATATGAAAAAAACCAAATCAGAGAGGTTAAATAGCTGACTCAGGATCACACAGCTGCTGAGTGGCATAGCCAAAAGTCCAACATTTTAAAACCCAAATCCACTGGGCATGGTGGAGCACATCTGTAATCCCAGCACTTGAGAAGCTGAAGCAAGAGGATCACTATGAGTCCAAGGCCAGCCTGGGCTACAGTGATTTCAAGTCCAGCCTGAACCTCATAGCGAGATGGTCTCAGAAGACAAAAAAACAACAACAACAACAAAAAAAAAACACTGATTAGACCCCAAACACTTGCTGCTAACCACTGGGACATATAGTAGGGAAAATTGCCCCAAAGCATGACCTTGTGAACACTAAGATTGGTGTTCAACAGTATTTCTGATTGGATGCCACTGAGGGCTGCAATAGCCCAGTGCAAGAAAGGCCAAGTGCCTTGATCCTCCCTTTCTTTAAGATCCAGGTTGTCAAACTGGTAATTGAGTTCTTTCCAGAGCAGTGATTCTCAGAGTAGCACTGCCCCCTAGAAGAAGTTTTAGTAATTTCTTGGGGCATGTTGATCTTCATGTGTAGTTTTGTCATGACTTTACATACAGAAATAAATAGTTTTATACTAAATCACTTTCTTTTTTGCCTTCTTTTATATCACATGGTATTGTCTTAATTTTATTGTTTTTATTTTATTTTTATGTACATTTATGTTTTATAGGGAGGTTGAATCACTCTGTTTTTCATTTCAGGATGATATAAAGAGTTAATTTTTAATAAAAAGGAGGGATGAGTTTCCTAAGCATTTTTTTGTGAGATTATAGTGACCCCTCCAGTCAAATCTGCTGGGCTCAGGACAAATGAAACAATATCCGACTTCAGAAGTATTAGGATGACCACATAGCAAGGCCTGCTTCCCTGTCCTCTGCCCATGCTGATACTCCCAGATTACCTACACCTCGCATACCTGCAGCTAGGGTTTTCCTGCCACTATGAAAGCGTACAAAGTTTCCTCCAGGAAGGAACATAAGGCTTTGAACTTTGACTGTTCTTTTTCTAACTAGAACTAGTTTCTTTCTGCCTCATGAAACTACAGGGAAGACAGTCCTCTTTGCTATTCTGGACCGGAGAGGTGGGATGATATAGCAGTTCCATTAAACCAAGTTATGAGCATGTCTCCTGATTTGTCTCAAGTGAGCCCAGGTCACACTGATTAGGTCGCACAATGGAGCTCATGTTCTACTGCCCCGATTCCACCTGTCCCACCCATACTTGCAGGCTGTTCCTTTCTCTGTAATTGAAAAATTCCCCATCTTTTTTGAAGACCAGCACCAGTAATAACCCTAGAGTTTTAGGCCAAGACTTCTTATTAGGCAGGCAACTAAAATCAGTTCCATGGTTGTGTCCTTCTAAGGCAGCTTCTTCTGCCTCTCTTAACAAGTTTATCCACAGAGCCTTTTTCCTATTTTGCCAACATTGCCTCTAGCAGCTATGTCTTCTTCTAAGACCTTGCTGAACTGACCCCTGGATCCCTGCTACCCCCAACCATTCCAGCCTGAGTCAAGTATTTGATCTTGCCATGCGACCTTATTTTCTCTGCACAACATTTTTTCTCTGTGTTATGGTCTCCACTGAGGTCAGTTCCATCATCCTCCCAAGCAGAAACACTTCTCTGTGGTTTTACTGGTGCTAAGTGTGCTAGACAGAAGAGTCCTAGAGAACAGAAACTCATCTATGATATTTGTTGGGATGGAATTTGAGCCTATCAACCTAGATCCTGGTACTAAGTGGCACTCATTAAATCTATTTTAAATCACGGAGTGACTCCAAAGTCAATATTTCTACTTAATATTAAGTATAATGAGAACTATGCTATTTACTTAGTTCCATAAGGATCCCTGGATATTGAACAGCTGCAGTATCCAGCCTGGCCCTCACCAGGAGACTAAAGATCTTATGGTTTAGATTCACAAAATTGTTGTCCCAGATCCATCCATTTCCGGAGAGTCTCACAAATCCTGAAGAATAGCCAAGAAAGGCCAATACCAGCGATTTACAAGAAATATCTTGATTTGCAGTGGGGTGAGGATCAAAAATGAGTACTCTTCAATTTTTACAACCTGTGTCTCCCAGTCTGGGAGTGAAGACTAGCTTAGAATTTCATGCCCCAGTCTTTGAGAGCTCCTGCAGCTTAGAACTCAGTTTAGGTAGGATTCTGTAGTTAAAATTTGCTGTGAGCAACACAGTGTCTTTTTATTTTCAAGTATGGGAAAATAATACTGCCTTGTGAGTCATATATGGAAATTATTCACCACGATGCCGTGAAAAACTATTTCCAAAGGGCATCCAGACACTTCATGTTGTTTCTACCACGTCTCCGTGCCCAAGGAGGCTGCTGTGCATCCTCTGAAGGGCACAGTAAAATTTCTTGCTTCATAGGACCCTACAGGGATTGGCAAGGGGACCTCTGTTTCCTAGAGTATACCCATAGGAAAGTTAGTGAATTTAGTCACCTTGGACAAGGTGAGTCACTCTCTGGACCTCAATTTCTTTTTTTTAAAGTAAATTTTTTTTATAAAACCAAGCAAAATAAAACAGAATAAAGCCAATCAAAACAGACCAGTGTGACACAGGACTTCAAAACAAAATAATAGGAAATCGGCAATGGTTACCAAAATAGTTGTCCATACCTTCAGACACAGTAAAACCCAAAGAAATCAGAACAGAATAGAACCAATAAAAACAAAACAATGAACACAGTAAAGGACAAAATATCTTCAAAACAAGATAATAGTAAATTCAAAATGGCTACCAAAATATATCTTGTTATATTTGAAATAGCTGCCCATGCCGTTGGATATAATGAAAATCAAACAAGACAAAACAGAATAAAATCCAACCCAACAAAACAATGAAAATGATACAGGACTTCAAAAAGATAACAGGGAATTAACAATGGCTGCCACCTTCAGAACAAGATCCCCCAGAGATGACACATTGCATATTGTTATCCTGTGAATGGATTATCAGACTATCGGCTTTAGAGCTGCAAAGTTAGTGAAACACTAAACACTACAAGCATTAAATTATATTTTACTTCAATAGCCATCATTACCACCTGTGTTTCTCTCCACTGGTTGCTTATGGTGTGGGGAACGGGAGGAGGGAGTTGGCTTTTGTTTCCCAGCCCTCACGTGCCAGAAGGGGCTGGCATCTGCCTCTCCTACCAGCAGCCCCCACATGTGGGCCTCAATTTCTGCACTTTTAAAATTAAAAAAAATTGAACATATTGAGGCTTTAGTCATATTCAAAGAGAAAATACTGAGAATATACAAATTCTGAGACAGATTTCATTCATATCTCTGCTATTTGGCCTCTGTGACACACTGACTAAATCAACTAACATCTTTCAGCCACCATTTCCTTATTTTTGTATTGGACATCAGATGTATTTTACTCAATGAGAGAGCATAAAAGAAAACAGCAAGCACAGTTCCAAAAGTCAGAAATTATTTTCTCTTCTTCTCCCTTCTTTGTTTTCCCCCTTTTTCTGAAGTCATAAATTGCTATTGGTGGAGGGTTAAAATGTGCATGGCAAGGTCATTTCTCTGTGCAGAAAATGGACATGTCCAGTGAGGCTCCTTCCATTCACAGCTCAAAGTGCACACAGTAGTGCTTGTCTTCTGGGAGCATCTAACCATGGGCCTATAAGTATTCACAAGATTTCTCTCTCAATACATTTTCCCAGATATAGTGCTGTATATCCCACTTTCAGCTATGCAGAACTGTAAGATTAGGAGGTGCCTTCTCAATTGCTAATGTTTTAGAAATTAGAGCATTTAGGATACACGTTGTCTAAAGGTAAGAGGTCAGAATCTCCTTAAATGTACATCAAGAAGTTTTATTTCTGGGCTAAACCAATGCAGAAATTCAGACTGAATATAAGTCCATACTCACACATTGCCTCATTCTCTGTGGAATGTACATTCCTGTGGCTTAGAGCAGATTATGGATTCCATAAAAACCAGGGTTTGTTTCTATGGATTTCAGTGAGCTTCCATGGTATATACTTTAGTGCTCTTGCTGTAACTAGGAAGCATATATTGCATACTTAATTAGTGACTATAGGACAGAATTATTTAATGGTTAAAAAGGCAGGCTCTGGCATCTGACTCCCTAGATTGCAAATTCTGCTCTGCTATCTTACTTGTGATCTTAGTCAAGTTTAATTAACCTGCCTAACAGATTGTGCAGATTAAATGAGATAGTGCAAATGAAACATTGAGAATGCGGTTTCCCATAAGACAAGAAGTCAGTAAATATTAGGGCTTACTGGGATTATCATTAGCACTACTATCATTATTACTACTAGGGCCCTCTGTGGAGGTGTATGTTGTTATATGTTTAAGAGTCTACATCTTTTTTTTTTTAGAAAATGGAGTTATAAAAAATGCCTTATGGTTTTTATTTGGAATAATTTTTTAGCAATTAGATAAAAAAATGAGGTAAAAATTAACCAAAATATTTGTACACAGCTAAAATGAAGCTTGTACTAAGACCATGGTCTGCCTGGACTGCTGTCTTTGCTTCTGTACGAAGTCTATTCACTTATATTTAATGAACATGTATTGTGTTTCTTTTGAAGTAGGTTTGTAGTTTTCACTCTATCATATAGGTATATATTTTCACATTATAAAGTTTCTTTTTCCTTTCATTTTAATGATCAATTTTATTTTGAGCAAGGTAAACACTTGGGTTGGAGCGTGAGAGAATTAATAAATATTTCTATGCTTTCTATCTGAGGATAGAACCAAGAGATAGAAGCAGGGTTCTAGCAAATGGAAATAAAGATGATATGCTTTAATACTCATGACACTACTGGGAGAACATAGCTTAGATTTGAGACTTTAACCAAGGCTAACTCTTCATCCACCTGCACCTTGATCAAAACTATCCTCCAGAAAACTTTCACTTCACACACTGGAATATATATTATCCTTCTATGCCTTTGACAAAGTGCAGTAAGCAGACCAGAAATACCCTCCTTCAGGGGTAGGCAGCTCCCAAAACAGAAGAGGAGGCGATGGCAAAGATACCATTTATTCATCCATTGCTGATTAATTGACTTATTTATCCAGTGGGAGACTAATGAATAAGAGAGGAGGAAACAGGCCCAGCATGATTAAGAGATCTCTTCTCATGGAGCAATGAAGGCTAGGGAATTAAATATTATCTAACATCTCTGCACTTCTCTTATCCAAAAAGATCATGGCCTGTCATGGATATGGATCTCCCTTTGGGAAAGATAAGTGGCCTACAGAGAGTTCCTCCTTCATATGGCCAATTCTTCAAACCACTTACCATTGGAAGTCTGTAACTAGGAGGACTAGTGGTCAGTGTGTAGTTTTTTGCTTCCAGAAATGGTTAAGAACTATATGCTAATTGTATGAAACTTAAAACCTAGATGAACGTGGCTAGAAGAAAACACACAACCCTGAAGAATTATCTCACTGTATATTTATGGCAACAAATTTCAAATGGGCCCTTCTTCCTGCTTCCAATCATAATACATGTCCCAGTTTAATCCAGTCTCCCATTCTGCTATCCAACTATTCTATACCTTCTTCCCTTTCCTCAAACACTAGCATCTTTTTTTCCATGCCTACTCTTAGAAGATTGCCTGGCTAGCTATTTCACTTAGAGACATTCAGAAGGGATTTTTTTTAGAAGTTCATATCATTAGATGATATGAGTTATATACTGGTCTATTATAGTATGATAGCTTCTTTTCTTATTATGGCTTCTTATTATGGATATGCTGTCCCTGCACCTCACAGAGTTCACCTCCTTGTACACTGGAGCCAATGCCCTAGTTTTTACTCCAGAGCATCGCTCCAATTGGTCACTGTCTGCCATATGTTATCAAGCTTTCTTTCTTTATTGAGGTTTTCACATCCATAAACAGTTCTCCTATCCTAAAATCATCACAAATCCAAACACTTCTTTCAGTGTACCAAATTCCTGTATGTACTACCCTGTTTTCTGCTTACAACAATACTCTTTGGAAATGTCATGCATATTTTGTCTCCCATTCTCTCATGAACCCATTCCAATCAGTCTGCTCCTTCATTTAAACTATACTTATCAGAATCACTGGTGGACTCCTCATACAAGAGATTGATTTTCAGTTTTCATCTGATTTGAACCATTAACAGTGTTTGACAAAATTTATTGCTCTCTTTTTTTTGAACTTGTCTCTCCAGACAACATGGTTCACTTCTCTGACTTCTTTCTCAAATGTCTGTGCTAATTTCCCCCTTTTCTTTAACAAGTGCTATAATTCATGATAATAATTCCTAATTTTATGTCTGCAGCCCAGACTTCTCTGGAGAAATCCTTGTTCATAACCAACCACATACTAAATATCTCTATTTGGATGTTCAATTGAAAATTGAAGCTTCACAAGTATAGAACTCCTGATCTAAACTCCTGAAAACTGTTTTTCTGAGGGTTTTTTTTTTACCTCACTACTAGTGACTCTATTCTTTCTTTTCCTGAGATGCCTCACACTTTGGATTTCCCTGGGGTTGTTTTGTTTTGTTTTGTTTTGGTATCAGGGATCGAACTCACGACCTCGTGCTTGCCAGGGAGGCACTTACACCACTGCGATAAACCCCCCGGCCCTTCCCTGCTGCTTCTCTTCCTTCATCTCCAACTGTTCCTCTTCTGCTCACTTCTTATCCACCACACAGACCACTTTACTGTTCCCCACACACCTTAGACTTGACCCCAGAATACTTGCACTTACTGATCCCTCTCCTTGAGCTGCTTTTCTCCCAGGTGTCTGTATGGGCTGCTTTTTTATTTCCTTCAGATCATTGTTCAAGTGTCACCTACTAGGTGAGGTGTCTTGGTTACTTTTCTCTCTAGTTGTTGAGACAAAATACCTGACATCCAAAGTGAGAGAAGGGAAGGTTTATTTCTAACAGGTTGGAAGGTTTAGTCCATACTCAGGTGGCTTTAAGAGGCAGGGTGGCATGGCAGTGCCACAGTTCACAGCAAGTGCAAACCCACAAGAGAGAGGCACACCTTCTCACCATTACACTGTATGCTGGCTCTACTCCAGGGAGTGTGTAGTACTCATACCACCAATCTGAGCACTAGACAACAAACCAATCACAAACACTAGATTTGGCTGTGTCCATAATTGCATAAGGCTTGGGGGGGGCACTGACATAAACCATGACATGAGGGTTTCCTTGACTACTCAATCAAAAATGCAACCATTTCTCTTACCATTCCTTATTTCTACACAGTACTTATTATGTCTAGCTCATATATTTTACTGATTTGTTCTACTGATTAACATTTTCTGCTTGCACTTCCTAAACTACAGGCTACTTGAGGTATGAGATCAGGAATTTTAGTTTGAGTCTTCATTTTATATCTTCATTTGATGGGAAATTATATATAATACTATGTATCATATTTTATACATAACATAATTTATATGTTTTATGACTGAACCCAAAGTTTAAAACTTCAAGGCTTTAAAACATTAATAGTTATTTTGTTGCCTCTAACAAAATTATGGCTAGACAGGTTAAGCAACAGAGTTCTTCAGTGAGAATAAACGTCAAAGTGAAGAAGAAACAGCATAAAGATATTTGGAAAAGGAAAGAAAATCTTCCATTTTAAGATTTTAGGAGAAAATAAACTTTTAAAAGTACAAGGAAGTAAAAGTGTAAAAATTAGAATTGGATGTCAAATTCTCTTGTGTTTTTGAGTTAAAGTTCAAAAAATTGGAGTTACGTGACTTAAATTCAGTTGGAAATTCCACTCCTTACCAAGATGGAGTAAAGGAGCTCAAGGTTGCACTTCTGTCTATAAAAAAGCTAAAATACCAAGCAAAAGATGAGAAATAAGGTTTTCATGACACCAGGAATTAAGCAACAAAATACATATTTTTTAACAAATGGCAACTAAGCAAGATTAGCTGTG
>PVJX010032219.1:0-11942 GCA_004027295.1 Dolichotis patagonum | reverse complement strand
AAAACCCAGCTGCCCGGCGGCCCGGCCCACGGCTCCCCACGCAAACGGAGCGAACCCAGGACAGAAACGACCAGAGCGGGTGGGAATACCGGGGTGCAGGGGGGCGTGTAGAGCGGGGTTAATTGAGCTGTTATCCAAATCAATGCACATGGGTGCGTGGGTAGGAAGGAGAATGGGGGCGAGCGCGTAAACGTCCATGAAAGGAAAAAAAATCAAAACTGAAGTGACACAAAGGTTGCAACAAGCGGATGTGTGTAGTTTAAACCCGGAATCGAGTGCAGTCTGTCTTCTCGTGCAGTTATCAAAGTTTTGTTTTATTTAGGTGACCAGGGAAAATAACCTATGCAAGGATTTCCTCCATTGTACCTTTTGGTCTCTTCATTTTATGCAACGATGTTGGTAACTGATGGCGGGAACAAATGAATAATCAGTGTCTGTTTTGAGCCCCAGAATAACTGCAAACACAGTGGAGATAGATGGCAAATCAGCTCCTTTCTATTGCTGCTAGAACTGATAGTCAGAAAACATTGAAATTCCTGTGCACCGTAAATGCCTGGAAACCACCGCCGCCTCAGGCCTTTGCTCCTGCTCTTCATTCTGGGAATTTGCTCAAGTGTTGGAAACCCAGCTTCAACTGAATTTACACAGTCCAGTGTGGGCATATAAATTTAAAATGCGGCTACAGAAGTAGGAAAGTTATGCACCTTGAGGTGAGGTGTAATGTGGGTTTAGATTTGGCCTCTTATTTAGTGTTCGACGTTTTAAAAATTTAAGGATTGTATTCAAGATTATTACCAGAAACAACAGAGGTGCTCTGTGACAGATTCTGGGGAGGTTCCGATGATTCGCAGCACCTCATCTGTGGCTGGACGACTCCACTTGTGTGTCAGTGGGTCGGCCAGCGGTTGTCAGGGCCTCGGTTCTGCAGACACAGAAGAAGAACGAATTCACCCAACCAGTGACCTCGCGGTGGAGTCTCCCCAGTCAAGGGCCCATGTGGGAACACAGTTCAGACCACCCACCCTGGGCTCTTCATTCAGCCCGGATCGTGCAAGTGAGCCTAGAGTGCAGTCGCTGTGTTAAACGTTACTGCCCTGTTGTGTTCTGATTTGCCAGTTGTCTGCTGTGGTTAGCCGGAAACACGATGTGCCTCAGGTTGCACAGTATTTCTGGTGAGTACCTAGGAGCACGTGAAGTACTGAACCGAGTCACTCTTCATCAGCTCATTCTCATCAAGCTTTCACGTGGCACCAGTCTCCCTTTCCTCCCCTGGCCGGCCTCCGGCCACCTGCCCTCCTCCAGCCTCAGCCCTCCCTCGGGTTTATGCCTGTGTTTGCCGCTGACTGCCGGCTGCAGCTGCAGTGCAGAGCTCCGGCCTGGCTTCTTTCCTCCCCCTCCGCCCTCCTCTCCCATTTCTTTCCTCCTTCCATGAGTCCTTTATTTTTAATCCCTCAATAATGCTCCCCAGTTCTTTCTCGCTTTCATTTTATTATTATTTTTACTATACAAGTAGTAAATCAATATAATGCCGTATAGTATATTTGTGAACTATCTTCACACAACATAGCTTGCAACTCAGACCTGTTCTGTAAATTGTCCCTTTAAATGCTTGCGTGTGATGGTAGTGTTAGGATAGCAATATATCCATCTCGTTAACTATAGAGGTATTCCTAGCATTTTCATGCATAATGCTATGTGCATGACTTTTTAAAAATTTGATTTATTTTATTTGTGTGTGTGTACATGACTTTCGAGGCACATTATGATTTCTCAAAGATACCTATCGAGAGCTAAGCTCCGAATTACGTTCATTTACGTCCATTTACGTCCATTACATCCATTTACGTCCATTTACGTCCATTTACGTCCATACTTGACAAACTGTTGCAAGTGGCTGTGGTTGGTTGAAAGCCTGTCAGTCCTCTAGGTGGATCCTTGCAGTAGTAGCTAACTATTTTGATTACCAGTGGGTTTTTTTATCTTGAAAGTTTTGAAGTTAGAAATTGTGAATTTTCTCATTTTGTTACTCTTTTTCCATAATTATTTTGGCTACTTGGGTTTCCTTAAAATCCAATATGAATTTTATAATTGTCTTTCCTATTTCTGCAAACAAGCAAAAAAAAAAAGCCATTGGGATTTATTTATTTATTTATGGCTCCTCCTGCCTCAGCCTCCTGAGTTCTGGGATTACAACTGTGTGTCACCACACCTGGCTAAACCATTGGGATTTTGGTAAGGAGTATAATGAACCCATAAATCTCTGTCAGTAGTATGCCATGTTAATAATCTAAGTCTCCAAAGCGTCAATCTATGTCTTTCTATTGCTTTAGGTGTGTAATTTCTTTTTCTTTTTCTTTTCTTCTCTTTTTTTCCAGGCTGAGCTTGAACTCACTGTGAAGCCCAGGCTGGTCTTGAACTGAAGCAGTCCTCCTGCCTCAGCCTCCTGTGTGCCAAGATGACAGGCGTGTACCACCACACTCAGTTTAGGTGTATAATTTCTTTCTGCAGGTTTTATAGTTTTTAGTGTATCAGTCTTGTACTTCCTTGGATAAATTTATTTTTTATTCTTCTCTTTTGTTCTTATTCTCCAGCTACCCTTTTCCCCTTTCCTTTTTCAAAAAGAAATTTTGGTCTCAGAAGCTGAGCATTATCCCTCTTTAAATACCAAATTCATTGTAAAACCTTAGATTGAAGAACTCAAATTTACCGAGACCCCATGTCCTTGCTCTTCCTCAAATCTTGCTCATAGGAAGTCTTGGAGCTCCTCTTCTCTGCACACAGGTCAGAGCCAAAACTATCAGAGCTGCTTCCTTCTTAGAAGCATGAACCCACCAGGCCTTAGAGCAGGAGGGCCTGCCCTCAGCTGAGTGGGGAAACCCCGTAGATGCAGTTCAGTGGGTAGGCTGACCGTCGGTCTCTATGGGCACCTGGGAAAAACTGTAGACATTTCTGTTGCCGTCTGAAGCAACTATTGTATTATGTTTCTAGGTTGTTCTTTCATTTCTCCTTTTTCTTTGCTTTCTCAAAGCCCTTTGAGTCCCTTTTTCATTTGAATCTGCTTCTAAATTCCGTTCATGGAGAGGCTGAGCAATCCCAGCTTTTAGTCTTATGTTGTGGAAGACATCTGCACCTCTGTCTACCCAGAAACCCTTAGTTTCTGGATATTTTTATACTTTATAACCACAGGAATACGTACCGGGAGGAGATCAGGAGATCTCGGAGGCATTAAAAGTTCTTTTGAGTTAAGTGAACACTGATCTTAGGATCTTAGGATCTCTAGTTGGTTCAAATTTCATTGCTACTGAACATCTGTCTTCTTAAAACATTTCCTGAAAGATGAACCATGAATTCTGGAATGTTCCAATGAGGAATTTTCAAAGTTTCATTTTTACCTCACAGTATATGCTATATAATGCAAGAAGTAAAAGATTTATGTTAGGATAAAATCCTGCTTTTTAAAGACATAATATGTCCCTTTTTATACCATTTTAAAAATGTCATCACTATGTTTAGATAAATTTTGCCCTGAAAAAGACCTCTGTTCAAGAAATTCAATATGTAGTTGAATAATAGTTATTTCTCAAAATGGTCTTCTGACACCAAAATTTCTTTTTGAAGAATAAAATTCATTCATAAAAAATTTAGATTGAGCTAATTAATGAAAGGTATTCACTTATCTATAAAAAGATAAACAAGAATAAGTATGAAAAATTCCTATTCTACTCACTCAAATATTGAATTAATTGTAAAATAAATAAAAATGGGGGAAATTATAATTGTCAATATATGAAGCAGACAATATGAAGAATAAACAATCATAAAGAAATTTAGAGGGCCAAAGATTTAGCTCAGTGGTGTAAGCACCTGCCTGGCAAGCATGAGGTTGTGAGTTTGATCCCTAGGACAAAAAAAAAAAAAAAGTTAAAAAACTTTTTGATGTTCACTTACCAGGTGATGGAATTAAAATGCATAACTATTATGGAACTGAAAAATGAAACTCTTTCCACATAATATTATAGCCATGCAAGAAAGTATTATGTGTGTCCTACATATGTAGCTATAACTTGAACACAAATTTGATGTCTATCTCAGGTAAGCAATTGTTCTTAGAAAATTAGATGGGCAACAACTATGTCTAATAACTTTTTTTTCCAACTTATGTCCCAGAGATTCAATTTTTGAAGGCCTCAGTGTGAGACTCTAATGAGATTTGTGAAGAAGCTTCATTCTACACCATGACAAAAAAAATGCAAAATACAAAAAACAGCTGTAACCAATCTTCATGGGCCTCTGAGATGCCAGATGAGAACCAAGTGCCAGGGCTACCACCCTGCCATTTATGGTACCGAGGAAGACTTGGGGCTTTCTGCACAGAAGGCCAGAGGTGCCCACTTGTCTCTGCACTCCTCAAACCACAGCTTGTGAGGCAAATTCATGTAGAATGAGTATGTGCAAAGTGCCACCTTGTGCCACATGCTGTTCTGGGCATGAATGGATGGTCTTCCAGAGCTCTCACTACTGCTCTGTGGTTCACTGCCACAAATTTGGCAACTCATTGTAAAATGCAAATTCAAGGAAAATACACTCAAGAAAAATAACAGATTAGTGCCTAGAATATTATGCTCTCCTCTCATGTTTTCAAACTTGACACCTGAGTGAAATGATATAGTTACTTTAATATGAGGGAATAATGAACGGAGTATTCTAACACTGTCTACTTTACAGGTAATGGCTGGATTTGAGATACAATCCAACGAAAAAAATGTTTTGCAAAAGTATCTCACAACAATAAATCTTCTGTAAGGGCTTAATGCTAAGCTTTTAATTAAGAAAGCACACTTTAAAAATTCAGTCACCTTAAAGGATTTTTAAATCATAAATTACCTCTGAGTTCTAGAGGAGAAAATTAATATTCAGAATTAGTAGAGAAATGGAGAGTCACTGAAAAATAAAAATGCATATTAACTAAAGTTCAAAGTGAAGAGAGAATGAGGGTAGGGAAATGTGACTCCCTCTGCTAAGATTTTGATTGATTGTTGTTCAATATTAAACTATATTCCAAAGAATCTGTTAGGAAATTGTAGTTGAGCAAACTTTTTAAAGATGTGCTAGCTTTTTTAAAAATTATGTTTTCAGAAATATTAATAGACTGTATCAGCATTATTTTTAATAGTTTCATGACTAAAGATAGTACAACTAAAAAGAAGAGTAGAACTTCATGCAAGACCGTCAAAAGAGTGGCCAAATGCAAAGTCTTCACAGTGCAGAGATTAGACTGCTCGTCCTGCCACTGCTAATTCTAACAGCCCATGCAGTGGGCCTTCGTTGGCGTTTCAGATGAGCAGAACACAAAGACTGATCCCTTAGTTGGTTTTCACTAGTTGTTCACAGATGGTAAGATGATGTAGGTGTTAAGTAACATTCCCTTCCTTAAAAAGAAATGTGACTCCTGCAAAGTACCCTACTGGATTGGACCTGCAGAAAGTGTCAAACTGCTCTGCTCCCCTCTAGGTTTGCTTTAATTCAGTGAAATGATGCACATTGAGCCTGTGGTAGTATCTGGCACATAAGCTATTTCATCACTGTTATTGTTACTATTATTCACGTATTTTTCAGTTTTGTAAGGTAAAATAGGTAAATATATGATCTTTGATATTAGAAGTGATGGTTTTCTTATTTTTACATCTTTTTCCTTTTTTCTGTTGGACTTCATTGTATGTCTAGTTAGGAAAAAGCAGTTCAAATGCAACGAATTTATTAGCAAGAGAAAGCACGAAAGGAAAGGCTCTTTACGGAGGATGAGGCCCCTTTATTGTGGCCTCACTCACACGTGCCGCCCAGGTGGTCACTGGTAGGGGATTCGGCCATCAGTAAACTGGCCACCTTTCCTCTAACCACATCAACCCACAATTGGGGGTCACTAGCCACCCTTCTTCTTCCTCCAGGCCAGGTGGCAGGCAGGCTTGGGTGTTTCGTGCACAGTTGGTGGCGTCGTTTCTCAATCATATCCTTGGAGTCCTGCATGGGAGAAGCTGACAGGTGAAGTACACACTAGGGCAGTGAAAGTGGACACTGGGCAGTCAGTTTTCCTGGGACTTGTGGATCCGAGTCTCCTTCCTCATCAGGAGAGAGGAGGGCGTCTTATCTATTCTCCCTTTATAGAGGCGTTCCGGGAACCAGCTGAACAGTGGCCAGTTTCTCTCACTTCGGTACGTTTACGAGTGATGTTTGGAGATGGAGCTGTGGAACCAAAAGATGGAAAGACGCGTCTCGGGGGGCCTCCCAGCCCAGCCCATGTTTCAGAAGCACTGCTACCAAGTCAGCCAAGACCGATGCTTCCCGGCTTCTCTGCATGACTTATTTATGGCTCTAAAACCCAGCAGAGTCAGTAATGTCCTTTTTATCCCTCTCTAAATCTCTGCTGGCTCAAACCAAATCACTCTTGGGACTTCTTTTAAATCAGTGCCTTAGTCCTCTCTGGACTGTCTCCAGTATCTACATATTTAATTGAAGTTGAGGAAATTGAAACTCAGCTTTTTCTCTAACAGATGCTGAACAGCCTTAAGCAGAATGAAAGATGATTTGTGTCCCTTAACACCATATAATAGTAAGTCTGAGCAGAGGAAACCTATTGTAGAAGGAAAATAGAGGCTTCTGTATTCAAGAGCCTGAAATGAGAATTCTCCTTACCGTTCATCTGATGGCGCCACTGGCAAGTGATTTACTCTGTCTGTGTCAGTCCGTCACAAATAAAATAAATAAGAACATGCGTAACATCATTATGAGAAGTAAAGGAGACGGTTTGTATAAACTCCTTTATGTTCCACACATTTTGTCATATAAAAGGCCCTTAATTAAATACAGACCAATTGTTTGATCAGATAGTCCACGGAAGGCATGCACTGTTCCAAAGCTGGAGAAAAAGGGAGCAGTAGAAGACCTGCTGGAAAAGAGTACTGTCCTATATTCTAGGGGACTTTTACCAGTAAGTTTAACTGCTTCACTTTGTTCTTTAAGTGCTGAGTTTAGAGCTTAGCACCATATCAGCACCAACTTCCCTTGGTAAGACTGTCTGTCTTAGTTACTTTTCTCTCACTGGTGAGAGACAAAATACCTGACACCCAGAGTTAGGGAAGGAAGGTTTATTTAGCTCACGGTTTGTGGAGGTTTCTGTTCATAATCAGCTGGCTCCCAGGCAGGCTGGCTTATGGCAGAGGGCAACAGTTCATGGCTACAGAGGACACCAAAAGCAACAGGAGCAAAAGAAGCAAAAACAGTGAAGCAAGTCTCTTTCTCTCCCTTATGTTGGATGCAGCAACCTGCCCCAGGGGAGTACTTACACTGCCCATCCCAGCACTAGACAATGAACCAATGACAAACTCTAGATTCAGGCACTTCCTAAAAGCTCTTCCCCCATGATGGCCTGAGACTTTGAGGGGGACACCCAGACACAAACCACAGCACTGCTCCTTTCAATGTTATAGCTGTTAATAGTTTATAAAACAGTATAACCTATTTCAAAAAAGTTAGTGATTTTAGAACAATTGCCCCACAGATAAATAATTCAGTTCTCATAGTTCTAAAAAAGGAAAATTTGACTTAGAAATGCTTCCTTCAATCCCCAGAAATTCCTGTGAAATAAAAAATACAAAAATAAAAATGCACGTATGAGCTGTGTTTAAAGGAGATCCAGTTAAGAGATAAAAGATAAGTCTCCAGATTTTTAGAACAAAATGAAGTGTTGCAAATAAGGCCAAGTTACTCAGCTCTGACAACAAATAAATTTAGTCTCTTTATCACAAGCTCATCAGAGATAACAGCTGGTTATCATAGGTCAGAAACTCTCCTAAGCAGGCTGCACACATTAAGAAATTTAATTCTACTTACTTATAAGCGGGTATTGTTTTCACTCTAATTTTCCACATTCAGAAGCTCCAGTATCTTCTCTTGCAAATGTGGTGGAGCTGAATTCCAGCTCAGGGGTACCAACGGGTACCCCTTCTGCTGCTGTACCATAGTATTCCTCCAATGCACATGGCCTTGACTTCACCCCTAGCACAGGAAGTAGTCTAACATGGTGATTAAATGCACACGTTTTGGTAAGGACGTGATTCATCTTTTAATCCTGGAGGAGCTACTTGATGGGGAATCAGGTGGGCCAGTTTGCTCACCTCCCCTCTTCCCTCTGTTTCAAACTTTGGTGAAGACACAGGTCTAAAGCATTAGGATGTTTAAAATAGGAATCATGTTCTGTACCCAAACACTACATTGTCTGCCATTTTCTGACACAGATGGCGGTCATCAAATCGTCATGCATTTAAAAAGCTTCTTTGTAAGGGACTTAGTGGTGTTTTAAAACACTTAATACACTGAGTATACATTAAAAAGGAGCCAGGAAATTATGGAGAAAATCACATGAGGTCACATGCATTTGAATAAGATGAATTCTCACTATTTCTTCTAATTTAGCCATCATTATCACCTCTACCTAAAGTAGCATTATAGTCATTTAATAGTTGAACAGTTAGTAGGAATAGCTACTATTTGTTGAACATTTACTGTATGCTAGGAGTTTGACTTAAGTTCATTCAGTTTCTTACCAAGCTGGTTTGATGGGAAACTGAGGCATAGAACAGTCTTCAGCTAAGGACTTCAGTTCCCATTACCTCAAATTAGAGGGACTGTGTTAAAACTGACTCATTCGATTCTTGTGTGTGCATACCTTACTACGCTCCTCTATTGATTACCAAAGTGTAGAGACAGGACTGTGTTTATTGCTTCCAAGCTGCCATCTCAAGCTTTAAACCTCAGTATCTGCTAGTAACTATTTCATTGTGAAATTTGCACAGCTCTTGATCTACCCTGCATCCTCAGATGAACCTCTAGCCTGGCAGGTTCCACTTTCAGATGCTCACTAAAAAGTCTCCAAACTAGAAAAACGAGGCATATTTATGACTCAAAAACTATTAAAACCTTACGAGGTGGGGTGTGGAGGTGGGGCGAGGAAAACTAAGTGACGCAGTTTTGCAAATGTGAACAAAAGCTTAGCCCCAATTAACTCAACCCTCGGTTCTGAACGATTTCACAGTAGCAAGGGCAAAATTTCTTGGCTGTGTTAAGCACATTTGGATGGAACCAAGTTTCATAGAAATCATCCCCAGATTGTTGTTCCGTTTCTGGCACGTTAAGACAACTAACTCGTCAGCAGGATGAGCAAACCCTGCCTGCGCCAGAGCCAGGCTTCCTTGGATGACACAAAGCCACCACAAGCTGTCCCGGGATCCAGGGAAGCGCCATGAAGCCCGGGCTGTGCGTGTTTTGCTTTTGAATGCCTTTGGGCCCTGACAAGGATGGAATTGTAATAGGTGTTTAAAGGAATAGGAAAGAGAATTAAGCAGTTCCAGGCACTTAGCGCTTTGTCTTTTAAGTGCAGGGTGCTTTCTCTAAATTACCCAAGAATATACACATTCCCGCACCGTTTTCAGTCTGTATAAATTCACACACGTTTTTTCCTCGTAGCCTAAGTGGGTGATAGAAGAAAGGGCAAAGAACGAACCCACGATGGAAACGGGAACCAAAGCAGCTGATGTTAATTTCAGAGGAGCCACCTCCACTGTCTCTGTGTGTCAACTGTGTGTGAGGCACACATACTATTGGGTATGGATTGGGGTGCCACATGTGTGGGTAGCAGCAGCAATGCTGTGCCAGCCCTCAGCTGGCAAAGGAGACCTAGTGAGCAGAGACGATAGGGCAGGAGGGCTAAGAGAGGTTACCCCTTTCCTAGGGGTTTCAAGAAACACGAGGATTTCAAGAAACACGAGTTCTCTATTAAGCAAAGAAAACAGCTTGTCTGCCTACAGGAAGTGCGTTCCTTGTAAAATATCTTTGACATCTAAAAAAATTACAGCAAGTACATCTGGTATATGATTCTCTTGAAGCAAGATTATTGACTTGAGGAGTCAATTGCATCACATTGGGTGTGGTGGCACACGCCTGTATTCCCCTCACTCAAGAGGCTGAGGCAGGAAGATCACAAGTCAGAAGCCAGCCTGGGCTATATAGCAAGACCTTGTCTCAAAAACACACAAACACAAAACAAAACAAAATGAGTAAATCGATCTTTGGGACCAAAGGAAGCAGGGAGGTCCTCTCTGGAAGCCGTAAAACTTCTGACCTACAAGTATGTGTTATTGGCTCCTGTGGGCCAGGGTTGACTAAATTGCACACTCATTTCTGGGAGGAACAGAAGAGTTAGCCCAGAGGCACAACAGGAGGATATAAGAGGTGGAACTGCCATAGTTACAGGAAGAAGAGATATGGATATAGGGACTTAAGTATATTTAAATATAAAACTGTCCCTCAACTGGTCTGGGTTATGAAACTCTTAAATTAATCCATCTCATATCCTGTCAAAAAACGAATATCTACCAGACGAAGGAGAAAACATAAATACGTAGACTTATGTAGACCACCTTTCAGCTGAGGCTTTAAAAAGTCTACCCAGTATGGCTGTTACTGAGTTCCACTGCAGTCAATTCCAAAAACTCTTGTTTCTTGGCTTGCACAGAGAAATCAATTTAAATGACAAACTGACACATGAACTACAATCTCAAATTTAACTGAAATAATTCAACTCTCCTACTGAGTATATTTAATTATATTTTGTTAATTTATAACATGTTTAGTTCCTTAACCCTTGTATTTATTTTCTTTTGGCTTGACTATGGAAAGACAAACAGGCAGAAATATTCAGTGATATCTCAAATGCCTCTTTCTTTGTCAAGAACAAAAAGAGGAGGCAGGTTGAGATTTGTAGCATTTCCATTTAGTGTTTAAACTACTTAAGAAAATGCTTTATACCGACAAGGCCAGAGAGAATAATCCTCATTCCTTTGTGCCATTTTGTGATGTCTCTGAATGAACTAACATGGCTGGGTTCAGGACAAGATACCTTTTGAGTAACACGTCCCTGCAGAGACAGCCGTAATACAGCTCGGCTTACTTTACACTTCGGACCACACCCTTCACTGCATTCTGGCAGACCCACCTCACTTAGAGTGAAAAAATACAGCCAAATGTCTCCATTTGCTGGTGGTAATGAATTGTGTAAGTGATGCAATCTCCTCGTCCACTCAAAGAAGCTTCTTTCAAAAGACGTGGGCAGCCTGCTTTCTACCCGAGGCAGAGGACCCAGTGCAATTGGACATCTGATTCACAAGGCTTTGACTTTCATCTCCTGGAGAGCCTCGCCAGAGCTAGGGAGAAAGGTGGGCTATAAGGACCTCATTGCGGTCTGGAGGCTTTTGTATGTGTAATCCCAGGGAAAAGTTATTGAGATTCTAGTAAGTAAATTCCAATCTACCACTTCCAGGAAAACCACAGCAAGAATAAAGAGGCAAAAATGCATCTGCAGTTGTGGGGACCAAGGTGGTCCTGAATCCAGTTGGAACAACAGCTAACCAGAACAGACACTGCGCTCCAGGGCTGAACGGCGTTTTATTAATTCGTGAAAAGGGCAGTGGCTCAGGGCTGAGTGACTGTGAGAATGGTTGGAAGTAGTAAGTACTGCGAGCAGGGCTAGGTAGGAGGCACAGTAGCAATTATGTACTATGCAGAGAGAGGAATGTGTAAAGAACGGGATTCTGGTAACCGGCAGAGGGATTTGCATAACACAGATTGAGGAAGTGTGTTGGGTTTAGGGTTGGCTGCTTCAGCTGTGGAGCCTAGATGTTGTTGCACTGGGAGCTCACTGCCTCTTTCTCACAAAGATCAGTCCCAACAGACAGCTCTGTGTCTTAAGACTTAGCTCATGCATAGTAGTGGGGGAGCTACTAAGCATAAAACTAACCCTAACCCAAACCCCAACCCCAAGCCTAAACACAACCCCAAGCCTAACCCTAACCCTAACCCTAACCCTAACCCTAACCCTAACCATAACCCAC
>PVJX010032218.1:0-20594 GCA_004027295.1 Dolichotis patagonum | reverse complement strand
TTATTATTATTATTATTATTACTATGTACTGATCTTTGGTTTGAGTGAGAGCTTGAGTTAAAGAAAATCTGCTAGGAGAGTAGGGAAAATTATTAGAAGATGCAAAGTGGAAAGTCAGGGGGTTAGGTTACAACTCTGGAAACAGTTTAAATGAAGATAAAGCAGAAATAGAGAAAATGATGAACCAAGACAACAAGATGACAAAATATTTATGTCAATAAAATAAATTTACTGTGTTGACTACAAAAATGATGAACTAAATGTTTTTTTAAAAGATATTGTGCTTATAATGGTGAGATTATTGCTGATTCTTCAGAGACTGCTTTAATAAACTGAAGAAAAATTGCAGGATTAAATTGTGGGTCATGAGAAGGGATAAGTGAAATGTCTATATTTGTACTATTTTACTCTAAGAAAACCTACAGATTGATAAAAATAGGAGGACTTTTAAAATAAAAATTTAGGTCTCAAGGATATTCTTTCAAAAGATTTCCATTTTCTTAATGTAGAGAGACATTAAAGAGCTAAGGATGAAGAAAGAAGAAGTCTCTACTAAGTATTTGCACTCATATTTCAAAATGAAAATATTAGTAATACAGTGATTGATTTGAAAATATAACTCTTTGTGCCCCCTTGATTCCAAAAGAGAACCAAGAAAAAAATAGAAAGACGAATACCAAAGGAAGATGAAGAAGTGGGGTAAGAACTAGAGACTTGGAGAGGAAGAGAGCTAGGAACAAGACAGTAAATATCAGGATTTGTAGAGCATGCTGTGGGGGTTAAATCCATGGATAACCTAGTTCTGAGACTGAGAATGCTAACTGAGGGAGAGAATGGCAACAGAACTTTTAAAGGGAAAAAATAAACGTATGGAAAATTCCCATACCTTAAATGAACATCCAAACAAAAGTGTAAGTATCCATGTTAATTTTGAGCCAGCACTCAGGGTTTCCATGCATCTTACTCTGAGCCATTTCACTGATTTTGAGAAACAAACAAACAAACAAACAAAAAAACAGTATTGAGATGTCATCATATAATCTCTGTATTTCCAGAGAGGGAAGGATCACTCTGTCTGCTGAGTGAGAACTTGTACCAATAATATTCATGTAAGCTACTAACTCACTTACCAAATATGTTTCTTGGGTGTTATATGAAGAGAGAATTATGCAAGGTATGAGGAAACAAACAAAAATATAAAAGCAAGTTATGATTAGCACCAGAGAGATTACTCAGTTGTATCACTAAAGCTCAGAGCCTTGTCACGGATTGAAACCTAATAAAACTTGTTAGGTATATGTATAAATAAATGCTGAGAAAAGAGATGAAATGCAACAGAAAATTAACTGAATAATTTTCAGGGCAACTCCTCTATATTTCTTTCTCAATGTCACACAGCTCCAAATTAATGGATCACAGAAAAGTCAGCTAATTCTTTCACTAGACTATATAATATTCCCTAAGCCATCTGTTATCTCTAATTCATTAGAATAAAAGGATGCCATCCTAGTGTTTATGAAAGAGACTAAGAAATGGACTAAGCAATGATCCTGTTGACATTCTGATTCCTTGTGACTTATATATTTGGCATAATTTAATACAGAGCTGCTTATCGGTATCAATGTTTGTGTTGACAATGACCCACAAAATTTTGCCCATGGACAAACATAACTTTGTATTAGAATAGTCATTGAGTGTTTCAAGGCGTTATCATATCTGCATTAGTATTTGAATTATGATAACACTAGTTTAAGGTAAGAAAAGTAGAGATTGCAGTTCCAGTTTTATAGATGAGAAGTGATAGGGATGAAATAGTTTCCTATCTATTTCACACACAATCATAGTCACAATTACAGAATCCACACATAAATCTCAGAATGCCACTGTAGGTCTCCTCTCCCAAGCCCACCTGCCACTCAACATTTCCTTGACTGACTTGCTGGGAGGATTTCACAAGTATGTAGGGTTGAGAGTTTAGTGGACAGCCCTGGTCCCATGCACCCACACATCTCTGAATTCCTGACTATCCTATGTGATTCTACTTGTGATATATACCTGAGCCCCAACAGCTGAAAAGAAAGGGGCTCATACAGCATACCTCAATCCAGAACTCAGATCAGATGGTAGCTGTGCTACAAGAATATTTCCTGCTGAAAATGCAAGGTCTTTTTGAAATGTGTGGGAGCTTCTCCACAGGGCCTCCTGCTGAGACTGAAATCTCCCTGGAGACCTCCGCATGGCTCTTGGCTGGGAAAAGAGGCTATGAGAGGCTGAGAAACCCAGTGCTCAATCATCAAGAAAAAGTCAAATTCTAAGGGTAGAAATGTCACTTGTCTGTGGGCAAGGGTTATTTTCAAGATGTTAGGATGCTTATGGGTTTCATATTCTGAACCTGGATATGAAAGACTGTGAAGAGCAAGAGTCAGAGGAGAAGCAGGTGGGGGGAGGGGAAAGCAAGGGAAAGAAATGGAAGGGGATGCTACGGAAAGAGGGAGAGAAGAGGAAGAGGAGATTTGTTTTGGATTAAGATAAAAGTCTGATTCCTACCTTGTCTCTTTCTCTCACATGTAATTGTGTGATTTAGGACAAATTACTTAGTCTCTCTGAGATCTGTTCCTCACGTTCTAAGTAGGGAGCATCTTCCTTGTCCCTTATTATTTACACAGATTTTGTTACCCTCAGACGTTCTCATCTGTGCTACAGTCACCTGCTGCAATGGTTTGGTTTGGTCCTAGGGAGAATAAAGAGCTTCCCTTGCCTTTGGTCGTCAATTGTAACATTCTTTATTGCTGTTGGTGATTTCTTGTGTTTTCTTCCTGGTCCATATGTGGTTTAAATCACATTTCACTAATTTGTACTCCAATACCAATAAAATAGCTTTAAATGATTCACTTTATTTTAGCTATCAATATCTGAATCAAGAATATTTCCCAATTAATGGAGAAACAAGATGCTTCCATGAGAAATAGGAACTAAGAGAATTTGTGATCATCAATCCAACCCTACAAAGAATACTAAAGGACATTTTAGAAAGAGAGAAAAAGAATATGAGGATTTCACGAACAGTGGCAGAGAGGCCTCAGTGAATGGGGCAGACAGTGGAGTGGAAGAGAAAAATAGACCACCAAAGGCAGAAAAATAGAATAGCAGAAATGAGGCAGAGAAGATTGGCTAAAATCTCTAGTATAGAGGGCCTCAAAATACTAACAGAAACACAGGCAGAGTGGATCAGGAGACAGGGCCCATTGAGATGCTCTATATAAGGAGGCAGTGGGAGCCAAAACAAGCAGTGCACCCCATGGGGGTGAAAGGGGAGGAATTGTCTAAAAAAGGAAGGCAGAGGATATTGTTAATGGGGTAACAAGATTTAAAATCTACATTATTCTCATCATTCTGCTTTGATGGATTACGTGCTGTTCCAGTTTGTCTACTTACACTAGACTCGAGGACAAGGTCAGCTATCCCAAAAATAAGAGGATATAATATGGTAATCACCCTTAATTGTCTATCAACTTCATCTGAAGCCCTGTATAACTTATACTGTCTTATTATGACTGATCTTATTTGAATCTGGTTTGTTAGAGTTCTATCTTGTATTGACTGATTTTATTCAAATCTGTTATGATTGATAACATCAAGTCTAAGAGTATAGGCAACTACACTGAAGATGACAAGATTCACTAAGATACCCACTCTGGTTTGATTATTGCCTGCGTTTGAAGTCTTATAATATCTCCAATGCTTTGTTTTTATTAATGTTGTTATATACTGCTGAGACATCATGGTAACCATTGTAGATCACCTTGTATTGTGGTTTTATATGACTTTTGCTTTATGCTTTTCTAGGAATTGTTTTGTTTTGTCTTGATTTGTTTTGTTTTTCCCTCTAATACAGAAAGGATAGATATACATGTAGAAAATCATGCATGTGTAGAGCTTATAAACAGTTTATGAGAACCAACTATATAATGTATATGGAAATAAACAACTATTTTGGAGAAAAAGAGACACTACAGTACTCAGTCCTGACTCCGTAATGTCATATAAATCCAGCAATACTATCATTCTTTGTTCAAAGTGATTTTGGCTTGTTTTGTTTTGTTTAGTTAAACACACATGAAGGTATGGACAGCTGTTTTGAAGAGATGGTATGACAGCCATTCTTGGCTTCCCTATTGTCTGGTCTTGAAGACCTGAAATGCCCTCCTTGTCCTGATTAGATCAATTCCATACTATGTTGTTTCATGTGAACTCCTTGTATGTGACAATATGGACAACGATTTGCAAGAAAACAAGAGTCAATACGACAGACAGTGAATATCTCCAATTTTCTAGCTTTGGAATTTATGTCCCTTACATTGCTTTCTTGTGATCCACTTTGTTCTGTTCTGTTGTGCTTAATTTTACCCTTTTGATATAATTGCATGTATATTTGAGTGGGTAAGATGGATGACCATATTGCTGTTTTTGTCAGATCGCGGAGCAGAACTGTTAACAGTGTCACTGTTTGAATGTCTACTTTGCATGTTTTAATTTTGTAATTTGAACAACTATTTCCAAGATGTCAGTATGTAATTTGTCAAGTACTGATTTCTTAGTGGGGTTTTTTTTTGGTTCTTTTCTTTTTTTCCTTGGAATTCCGTATTGTTGCTACCCTTTATTCTGTTTTGTTTGGGGTTTTTTTTCTCTCTTTTTAAATAATTTTTTTTAAAAAAAGAATATTTCCAGGATCAATTTGAACTTTTTTTTTGGTACTGAGGATTGAACTCATGACCTTGTGCTTGTCAGGCAGGTGCTGTGCAGCTGAGCTATATCCCTGGACCCTCCAGGATCAACTTAAATGATTAGAATACACATTTAAACAGAACAGCTGCCTAGCTGAACAAAAGAGCTGATATTTTGTGGCTACTCCGTAAACACTACTAGTAAAATAATTAGTAAAGTGAACATAACTCTGGTTTTCTAAGACTAAGCCTGATTTATAATCAAAGCCTTGGCTTCCCAACCAGTTTGGAATCTGTATCAGCTTTTTCATTTTTATAAAACATTATAGAGAATTTTATTAAAGTTGGCCAGGAGGGGTTGTTAGGCTTCCACTTCATGCTTCAAGATTGTGCTGCAGCCTCATCTTAAGGCCTGGTAGGTTCATGTGCAGTGATTGTAATTCTCACTTCAACACATTTCTATATCTGAAAGACCAGAGACAGATCTCTTTTCCTCATCCGTGTTCAACGTAGCACTGAATTACTAAAACAGGCAGGTGCTCTCAGACAAAATTAATGTACTGGAGTACAAACTCCCAGAAACAGTGAACCCCCTCAGCTTCAGTTGATGATGAGAGATGTATTTCGCTATGCTGGTTCTTCTAGTTCCTTAAAAAACAATGATCCGCTTGTGTTATTTCTTGGGCAAAACCTGTGATATAAATGAAATGAAAGGTCTTCCTGTAGTGTTACATTAGGAGAAGATTACTGACTAAGGGAATCAAAGTTTTGCAGAACACTAACACCACGTGTTCAGTGTTAATCACTTATTATAATGGATGATATCTTTCACTGTTTATGCTTCTCAGGAAATTTGATCACAAACTAATTACTTTGCCAAAATGAATGTCAACATGTACATTACTATGGCTGTTGATTTCATATAATTTATTACATGATAAACAGATTAAAAAACAGTACCCTTTTAAAAGATTTGTGAACTTTTCAAGAACATATCATATTCAATTAGTCAGCACACTGAAGGCAAATTTACACAGTGTGCTATAAATTAACACTTTAAATATAGGTTAATAAGCATTCGCTAAATTTGGTTTTATTCTTTTTGTGTTATAAGTTTTTAATCATCATGGAAAGCGATGACCATTTTATTAACTTCACATGGAGAGGATAGATTATGTTAATTTTAAATCATTATTCAGATGGTACAGGTAGAAATTTAGCTACTACATTATATTTAACTATGTTATTTCAATTCTTTACTCAAAACTTTGAACATTTATTCTGAATAAATTTGATTCTGTAAAACACCTAACAATATGTTGAATTCTATTTTGAATTCAATTAAGAAGTTCAGCATTAAAGATATGTATATATTTCTTTTTTGGTGAAGCAATGACACAAAAGAGGTTTTGTTGGAGTGTAGCCCTGTAACTAAAAAAAGCCCCAGGACGGGGAGGCAATGGGGCTGGGGATTTAGCTCAGAGGCACAATGCCTGCCTGGCAAGTGCCAGATTGTGAGTTCAATCTGCAATATGAAAAACAAAACAAAACAAAGCAAAACAACAACAGTAAAAAGTTCTTGAAAGATTAGAAAACTTTGTTTTCAAAAAGATACTTGGAATGATTATGGTACAAATAGAATCTTTTTGAATATAATTAATGATTGCATTCAGGTAAAAATTCTTCCATTCTATTTCTTTTGTATACATTTGGAGTAATGAAATTGCACATTTTTGAACTAATACTTATACTTAATTTAAAAAATAAAAATGTTTATACTGAAGTACACATTTTCTTTTTTTGTGAGATGCTAATTAGATTCTAAATAGTTGAGCCTCTATGATACCAGTTAGAAAATTGGCTCTTCTTGTGTGATAGATGTGAAGATGAACTACTCAGGTTCCACTTAAAGAAAAAAAATTGTTACTCACCTGCTGTGAGTTCAGCTGAAGTGATTCAAAGTCTTCCTCAGTTTTTCAGCCAAAGTCACACTCTTCCTTGTATAGTTCAGTGATGAATAAGCAATGTAATCCCCTGTCTGACAAATGAGTTTCCTCCACAGCCTTTGGCTCAAGGACATTTATTTAGATTGACAGACACTGTCGCCTCCCAATCTTAGTGTCTTATTAGTATTTATGCTAATTTTTCTCCTTCATACATCTGCTTCTCAGAGATCATGACCTCTAACTTTTTGGTATTTTGCTTAAAACAGGTCAGATACCTTTTATCAGAGTATTGAAAAATAATTACCACAAATGTAGCGTTGATATTTTTAGCATATTGAAGTTACTTGCTAACCTTTAGCTTACAAAAAGGAGTTGAATATAGGTTTATTTTACATGTAGAGACAATTTATCACAATATTATTTCATAAAAACTATTTTAGTGGCAACAAATATCCTAAACCACTAAAAACATGATGTACAACATTTTGTAACCTTGTTTTAAGAAGTTAGAAAACACATCATTTCAGTACAAGCAAAGTAAGGATAATTGATAAAGTTAAAGTGGATATCAACATTGATAAACAAGATAAACTATTGTATGTGGGAGAAATGCAAATATTTTACAATAAGAAGAATTTCATGACCTAATACATCATTCTATGATTGTATGAATATGGAGGGAAATAGAAGACAAAGATCTAGAAGGCTTCTACCTAGAGACAATATAAAATACATTTGTCAAGGGGCTAAGTAGTTTGGCTCCTGGTTGCTAACTATCCCACTTGCCCTAAATATAGTTAGTTCATCTTTTACCATCTGTTTCCTGTAATCACATCTAGAAAGTAGATAGCAAAGGAAAAGCCAAGAACTAAAACAACAAAACCCCATTTAATATGAATTCATGTGAAATTCATGTCTATATATAATACATTAAAATGTTTTTAAATGTAATTAAAATATTAAAAAAGATTAGTGAGAACTGAAATAATTGGGGCAGCAAATGTATACTATTTCTTTTGAAGTATATGTTTCTTCTAAAACACAAGTGTCTATAGGTTGAGTGAGAATAGCTATTAGAAAGAAAATTTTTTAAAAATGGGAAAATAGATACAGTGAAGCAAGGATTCTGAGGAGGCTAGAAGAATTAGTGTTTAAGGGATCAGGTTAAGTCTTGATAAAAAAAGGGATTCCCTGTAGAAAACAGATTGGTTAATAGAATATACACATAAGTGTGATGCCAGGTAGCAAAAAGTAGAAATAGTCAATGTTTCATTGCCTTTAAAAGATAAAGCATAATTTTATGCAATACAGTAGTGAAGAACTGAACAATATTTGCTTATGTATTTTCCCTACACTAAATGCTAATAGCTCATCAAGTGTCTTGACAAGTGCGTTTTACATTATCTCTGGCTGGGAGTCTTCTAGCCCTTGTATTCACTAACTCTATCTTCACTAACTTTCTTTTAGGTGATGAAAAATAGATACTCCTTAAATATATGGGTATAGTGATCAGATTCTAACAGTTGGGATTAAAGTATAAATGGAGAAAAGATTGAAAAAGTAATAACAAGACTGTATACAAATGAGAAGATATTTTTAAACTAAAATAATTAAAATAAAATAATATAAATATGACCATTTTGGATTCTTGAAAAACAATGTCCTGCATGATAATAAAATTGAGTTATATGACTTTAAAGTAGTAACTAATAATTTATTTAATAACCAAATATATTGTTGATATATAGAATTATAATTAGTAAATATGTTCAGGGCATTCTGAAACAAAACAAATAAACCATAGCGTCACCAAATGTTGAGATACTTTAGTCCTGTTCTTAATAGGGTTTATTTGCTCAGAAAAATAAGAAAAAAATAGAAGAATGTTTTAACAGTAGGTATTGATACATGCATTTTTCTCATATGATTTTACTAGAATACATATTTAAAAAGCAGAAGGCAAAATATTCCAGTATTTCTTTACAATTTAAATATTTGGCTGTACATTCTGAAAGGCTCATGATCACAGAGGTACCAAGAATACTTAGGATATGAACTATCTATCGGAAGACATTTGCTCTCTCAGCGATACCTGGCTATAAAACCCGACACTGTTCTACTATACCGTGTTTCCTCCCAGCTAAACATTCACGGTCTGTTTTTTGTTTGTTTGTTTGTTTGTTTGTTTGTAATCACGTCACGTTTCTCATTTATTCAATTAACTTTCTTTTGGGCAAAGCTTCTCCACAAGCTTTTCTGGGATTTGATGGGTTTTCACACAGTACATGATGGGATTCATCAAGGGTGGCACCAGCAGGAAGATGTCGGTCATGAGGACATAAGTCATAGGAGACACGTCCCTGGCAAAGTGGTGCAGCATGGCTGCACTCAGCACAAGCACACAGAAGATGAGCAAAGCACAGCTGTGAGAGATGCAGGTGTGGAGAGCCTTGAACTGTTCTCTGGGGGTTGCAATCCGTAGGACTGTCTCTAAGATCATTATGTAGGAGAAGGTAATAAATGCCAAATCCAGCATGGTGGAGAGCGCAGCACAGTGCCCACAGACAACATCGACTCTGTTGTCAGAGCACGCCAGCTTCGTGACATCTTGGTGGAGACAGTAAGAAAGGGAAAGTAGGTTTCGATGACATACTTTAGCCATTGCAGGGGAAAGGCAGTGGAAGGATCAAAAGGACACTCTTGGAAGTCAGAAAGACTCCGATCTTGACAACTCAGGAGCTCATTAAGATTGTGCTGTATCTCAGAGGGTGATGAATGGCCACGTATCAGTCAAATGCCATTACAGATAGCACAGAGGCTTCAGTGACAGTGAACAGGTGAATAAAAAAATCCCTGGGCAAAGCATGCAGAGGCCTGGATTTCATCAGTGCTGAACGGGAATAGCCCCAGAGTGGTGGGGAAGGAAGAGAGGGCCAGGCCCAGATCAGAGATGGAGAGCATGGAAAGGACCTAGTACATTGGCTTATGGAAACCTTTGCTCTGTCTTGATAAAGAAGAGGATGGTGAGGTTACACAGGAAAGAAAAAAGGTACACAGAAGAGAAAGGGATTCCAGACGTGACTGTTCTCCAGTCCAGGCATGCCAATAAGGTAAGTTTTAAGAGCTTCGACCTGAGTGTCATTAAGAGAAGACATGATGTCTTAAAAGGCAGTTAACTAGGTGATTCCTTTAGTGCAGTTGATAATTTTCTAAATGATGCTAGGGCAGAAGATATTCTTTTCTGGTACAGTGTGCACCATACGGAAGGGGACTTCTGATGGTCCAATGCCTGTGATTTTGCTGTCAGTTTAGACTCTAAAAAACAAAATAAACACAGCGATATGACAATAACACGATTTGCTCCCTCATTTAGTAGTTTGTTGAATTGTGTTAAAGTGGCAATTCAGACTTAACATTTTAAATAATTCCAGAAAAGTTTTCTATCAAATGAAAGTATTCATGTCCCATTCTCATGAAATCAATTTTATGACTGTCACCTCAGTTTAATTTTTTTAAACAAGAAAGGCAATGTTTACTGCAGATTTGGGCTAGATTATTAAACCATTTTGTTCCTTTATTCATACCTATATATCTCTGTAGGATAAATAGTTTAAGTAATGGCAGAACAGATGATATATAACCTGAAACTTTAAAGGAGTTTTGGAAAAATATGTAATCTTATTCTCCTTCCAATATAGAAGATACTTTGGAAAGTCTTAAGTAAATAATTCTCAGCTAACACATCCCATTTTACTCCCAGTACTAATGTATTGTCACCTACAGCTTTGTATATCATGGTAGAGTACTCATATTGTTTCTTAAAAATTTATATTGCTTATTTTCTTTGCAAATAATTTAGTCTTAATTTCACAAAATATGTTCTTCATTATGTTCCTTCTTATTGTTTGATTAATAGCTAATCTTGCCCCACTGCAGGAATAGCAGGGTCGAGAAACATATTTTATTGCTCACTACTGCATTTGAAGTCCATAACATAGTAAGTAGAATTTAACTGGCTCCAAAATTACCTATTTAACCAAATACATCTTTCATATTAAATTGAAAAATTTCTTCCATTATTCATTGTTCTATCAAGTAACAGGTATGAGATTGTGCTCATTTTCTTGTTTTGTTTTGGATTATTTTGTTTTCTCAAAAAGAAAACAATAGACTCAATAGACCCATTTAATATATCAAAACACAAATTTGAGGGGCTTGTCCAACAAGTGATTATCTTTACAGGCTCTATGTTTTATTTTCTTAGTGACCTAGGAATTAAAGACTCTCCATTTAGTCCTTCATACAAAAGAATACTGAGAGTATGAGAGTAAATTGACTGCTAGGAAAATATGCTTTAGTGTTTCTGTGTCCTATCACCTGCTTTTGCTGGTTTTTTCTCTTCTTCATAAACTCTTAATGGGTGAGAGCTCACAGTGCTGTTCAATGTCCTGAATCCTGTAGGAACCTGTGTCTGACTAATAATAAATGTTTGGAAATAGAGAGAGAGAAAGAAATCAAGCTTTCAGATATCATGAAATCTACCATCTTTTGTTTTTATTACTCTGATTAAACTCTGCATTGGAGTCACATGACTTGCTATTTCGCTGTTACATTTATTGATAAAATAATCTTACATTGGTAAACTGTGGCCATTTTTGTCCTGCCATTGGTGTCTTCAAGGATGCATTTTTTTTTGTTTTTGTTTTGTGTTTTGATAAGGGTCTTGATTATATAGTTCAGGCTGGTCTGGAAGTCACTATATGGCCCATACTGGCTTTGAACCTGGTGAAGTTCTCCTGCCTTGGGCTCCAGAGTGTTTGGATTATAGGTATACACTGCTGTGCCCAGCTAAAGCTTCACTGCTTTTTAAAGTTAGTTGGTAATAACAAAAAATAAATAAAGTTAGTTGATATTGATATTTGATTCAAATGTATAATTATAATTTTATATTATAATTATAATAATTTTATATTATTTTATATTATATTATAAATTCTAGATAATAATGTGATATATTGCAAAATGACAGCAAAATGTGATGTATTGCAAAATGACAAGTATTTTCATTTATCTTGCATTTTTACTTCACCTGTTCTACACATAAGAAAACAAACACTTAGAACAATAACTTGTCCAATTTTGTGTATCCACCTACCATCACAAATAAAGGAGTACTATGTGATATTTGAGATAGATGTACTTGTCATGCATATCATTCAGACTGGGCATTTTTAAAACTTCCAGACATGCCTCCTGATATGTTTACTTGGACTTTCCTTGAAAGTTCTGCAACATTCTATATGTCATAGCTGGTTTCTGATTTACCTTTGGTAATGTGACATTTAGCCCATTCCTTAGAATCGAAACAAAACACACTTGTAATCTTGCACTCTAAGAGCCTCAGGCAGGAGGATCACAAACTCAAACCCAGCTTAGACAACTTAGTGACTAAACAAGACTGTTTCAAAATAAAGAAACATTGAATAACTAAAAAATCTTAAGGATATGTTTCAGTGCAATGGTCTCCATACTGGAAAAAAAAACAAAAAAAGGAGCAAACTATGTCAGCTAATCTGAATAAAAATCTATCTTACCTTTGTGGTGTTTTTTAAAAAGTCACTCTGACCTTCTACCATGAAATCAACAATAGAATGGGATAGGAAGCAGGGAAGAGCCTTTTAGACTTGACTTCCCTTGTCTTGTAAGTGCTGTCTTATGAAGCCTAGAAAGACGCATGGGAATACTCAAAGGAAAGAAGCACCTTACTTCATGGAAAATCTTTTAATTACTGGCTCACAGGACACAGGTAGGGAACTCAACTCATAAAACAGCTCAGACTGAGAAACAGTCATTCATCAACCCTGGGCTTTTGCTTGTTTTTTCTTTAGATATGGTTATCTAGTTCATTCAGAAGCAGGACAAGTAGTTGTTACAGAGTCCTAAGTTTTAAGAGAGATCAGATCATCTGTATTTATTGACCAATAAGATTTAAGATTTGTTCTTTTTGAAGCATCTGTTAAAGTCTTTTATCCATTTTCTATTGGGCTATGCCTTTTCCACAATGATTTGCAGGAATTCACACACACACAAACACACACACACACACACACACCCGCCTCTTGTTGGTTAAATCTAGAACATATAAGAACACAGTGTGGAAGAGTAAACAAAAGTAGTTTTCATGTCCTGACTATCTATCATCTGTCTCTCTATCTATTTATCTATTATCTGTCTAAAATTTGTCTGATTTAAGAATTGTATGATTTAATTATATAAGAGGAAATGAGAATGAAAAATGTACTTCATTTTTCACTTCTTTTCTATTATCTTTTAGGCCTTCCTAGTTCTATTAATACAGAAATACATGCAAGTACTTATGCTCTTGGCAAAAAATGAGGTGCTTTAATATAGTGCTTCTTAAACTTCAGTGTGCAAAGAATTCATTGAAAAATTGCCTCAGGTGTGTATTTTTATTTGATAGAATTTGAATACTTCAATGAGTCATAAGTCACTGTATGCCCACAATAAAGGTTTACTTGAAGTCCAAGGATCACATTTAATTAACATTTTTCTGAAATATTCCATTGTTCTAATATATGGAAGAAAATCCTTAAATCATGTTTGATTTGCTTTCAAGATGACTAGCTTTATCTGAAATGGAAAAACATGTAAATAAGTAAAGCATTTTTGTTGCAATTTTTAAACTTTAAATAAAACCTCATAAAACTGCTGCCAAGAAGCAGAACATGACTGATGAAAATTGTCTCCCTGCTTAAATCATACATATGCTACATCCAAGAAATAATTCTCCTTTTAATCTACACAAATTTATAGTGTTCATCCTTTGCAGTGTTTCCCATTAAACTACTTATAAATGACCAGTATCCACACAACATCAAAATAAAATATAACATAAAGCAAAACTAGAACCATAAATCTTATCAAAATCTAGAAGCAATATTTAAACTATTGTTCATTTTAAGGTTTATATGCAATTTCACAAGTCATTTCATTTCTTAAATGCACTCTCCCGCTTTTGTAGAAGCTTTCCATTAGTTGATTTTTAGAGGACAGATTACCTCTAGGTGCCGTGTAATTTGGTGAAGATAATCTAGATCAATACTGAATTTAATTATGCATTGCTTGATAATTATATTTAGCCTAAGGCTTATTTACTTGGCACTATCAATCGGTCCATTTGTTTGCTCAGTGCCATCCTGAGTATTGAAGGATTGTTAGCAGTTATCCTGACTTCTAAACATGATGTCAGTACCAACTCTCCAACTTTACAAGTTGCAACAACCAAAAGTGTCTCCAGACATGGCTGAATGTCTCTAGGGGGCAAGATTGTCTTCAGCTGAGAATCATTCATATAAAATCTAGAGTTGAGATTTCATTCCTTAAGAATAAGGCTCTACATTGTAGAAACTTGCAGGTATCATTACAGTGATTAGAAAATTGTCCTTCCTATTGGCAGTTTTGTTGCCTAATCTTGCTTCTGTTTCATTTTAATGTTTCAGAAAAACATACGTATTTTTCTGTGAACATTGTGCATGACATCTCTGTACAATATCCTCCAGAAATTAGATGCCTGGAAAATCTGAACCTAAAATATAGCTAAGGAAAAAAATCTGGATATAAATTATGTGATTTGAATTGCAGCTTTATACATTTGTCTTTGTGAAGTTCATTAAATCAGTCTCATAGCTTCCATCCCTTCAGCAGAAACAGATAGGCAGGAACACTTTATGAGCCACTGAGCCACTCTGAGGATCAGATAAAGATATATGGCTTATACGCAAGATAGTTAAGACAGTTATACAGCTGGTTTCTCTCAGTTTGTTGAAAAGAAAGATTTGTGATAATATTGTCTGGACGGTATTTTATCCCTATATCTTGTGTTCTCAGTAACTACTGCAAAGATAGCAATACACAATGTATTAGTTATTGTTACTCTCTTATTAGTGTGTTTTAGAAATCTTTTATTGTTATTTTTATTTGTTTTCTTTTAAAAATAAGATAAAACTAGCAAAACATAATACAGATGACTTAAAGTACCTACAAGCATATCTTGTATATATCAGTAGCTTAAAAACATGCTCATATTTGTTAATTTTTTCATAATTGTGGAATAACTTCCAATTTGGAGCTTATTATTCTTTAAGCATTTGACAGTTTTAGAAGCTATCTATTAATTTACCTAAGGATAGAAATGTAGGAGCCTGGAGTTGAAGCCATTTTTGGAAAAGAGCTAATACAATGAAGTGTAACAAAAGGTTAAAAGTATTTAAATGACATGCAAGATTTTGAGATCATCTTAGATGGAGAAAGTGGATTTAAAAAAATATATAGTTTTCTTTTAATACCAGATACTCCTTCTGAAGAGGAATTAAGAGATTTACACGAAGTAAATCTGCCAAGTATGCCTATCAAGACCAGGAGAACATGTCCATGTCTGGACAAGCCTGATAACAGAATATTCCTTCCTTTGTGTGAGCTCATCTAACTGATTACCTTGCAATGTAACTTAAAATGTAAGAGGATATAAACCATGCTTTGTGCAACTGATGGCCTTACAATATAACCTAAAATGTTTAAACTCCTTTAGCAACCCAAAGATGTTACCTGAACCTTCCTATCATAATGCACTGAGTCTGCCTTTGTACCTCCCCCTTGCCTTCCCTATAAAAGCCCAAAACCCCACCAGGCAGGGCTGACTCTTTGGAGAGAAATCCCAGTCAAACCCACTAGTGTAATAAACTGCCTCCTGAGCCTCCTTGGTGCCATTTCTTTGCGTGTTTGGTGTGTTTCCTGTAACATTTCTTGGTTCCCTGACTGGTAAGACAGTGCTGACTGCTTAGATCACTAGCTGAGGCCTGGCAACTGAAGCAGGGACGTTTCCAGGCTCCTCAATAGGAAGTCACACCCTGCAGACCTTTTTGGTGACTCCACAGAGGTCCCAGACTAGAGGCCCCTGCTTGGCGGTTATGACTTTCATTGGACCCAAAGAGTAGAAAAGGACAGTCAGGTCCAGTCTTCAGATAAGACCTCTGGGGTTGTACTAGACAATCTGTCAGTCCTGCCCAGCTCAGGACAGGAGAGACTGATTACCTCTTGTTAGTTTAGGTCACAGGTGGGAAAATGGGGTGGACAATTTTAATCTCTGGATGAATGGGTGAGTGAGTGTACAACACCGTGGGTGAATCCAGCTGCTGTGGAAATGGGTTCTGTAGCTCCACAGCTTTTAGCCACGGAGTTTGAAGGGGCTTGTCCTGCAGTTCCATGGGCTGTCATTTGGCTCAGTAGCAACCCAAACCTCTGTCATGTGGGTCACTGACGAACCTGGGAATACAGGTGTGCCTATTGTTAAGCTGGACCTCTGTTCCCAAGAAGGGAGCAGCTAGGCAAGCATCACACTGGTCCTCTATCAAAGACAGTGCTCCTCCTTTTGCCTGTTTCTTGCACTCTGAACAAGGGAGGCAGGTTGGATTCTAATTACTTAAAGCTTATAATCCTGGGATATATCCTAAAGAATTGTTTCAAAAGGGATTTTTTTCTGGTGATTACAAAATCACAATGAAACCAAATTGGCTCTGTTCTTTAACAAGATTCTCTGAACAAAAGCCCCATTCTCCCTAGGATTCCTCCTTGGCAGATTGTATCACCCATTACTGGTCACCACGGTTGCTGCTGGAACCTACAGTTCCATGGGGCCAACCCTCCCCCTCTCATTTCTGACTCCTCTACTCTCAGTCAACTGGACCAGTTCTACCCACAAGTCCTTCCTTTGCCAGCCCTCTACCAGGTCATCTGATCAGTTCATACCACACCTGCCTGCCTCTCCACCCTCAGCTCTGGAGAGTTCAGTTAGCCATTGCCTGCATTCCCTCTTTCACCAGGGCCCTCCACACTGGGGCCTCCTGCTTTACAGCTGCCCTTACATGCCTGTCCTGGTCAGATGGCATCATCTAGCGCCCACTCCGAGTGACTGTCAGTAACTCCTTTTAACTTTGCTCCACATTGAGGAACACCACTGAATTTTAAGAGAAGTTCAGAACTAATTAGTGGGAGAAGTCCCCACAATCACTGTTAAACCTGATAGATGGGTAGCTTCAATTTTCCAAATGACCATTCTGCCTGGGATTACAGCACCCAGAGGGAAACAAAGCAATTCACAGATACCATCAAGCACTTATCAAAGATGAGGAGGTGCAGCTAAAATCCCATCAATATGTCAAAAGTTACCACTGCTCCCCAGAAGTCTGATAAAAGCTCTTCAGGCTTTTATGAGATGCTCTGTAAAGGCTTTATACTCCATTTGACTTTGAAGTCCCAGAAAATCTACAGATGGTAAATGCAATCTTAATTGCACAGAAATAACCTGGCTACCACAAAAAAAAATCCAGTCCTGTAGATGACCATATCCTTTGTTCAAAATCTAATCTGCAAGATGTAAGAGCTATGGACATTAGAAAATCAATGCCCATTCAGACTCAAAGATAAGGATTCTCAAAAGCTTCAACCTCAATCAGACAGGGATCATTTCATTAGTCTGATGGGCTCAGACTAGGCCAGATTGGGCTCCCTTCTTCAACTGTGTTACTGGGAACTCGTAGTCCACATTCACATGGGAACCAACCTATGGCTTCCTGGTAGACAGTGGAACTGAACACTGTAATTACTCAAACTATTATCCTTCTGTCAGAAAAATGTTACCACCACCAGGGCAACTGGGACTTCTGACCCTTGTCTCTTCTGGCAGGCATAAACTTGCAGCCTGGGAGGACATCAGACTACTCATGAGTTTGTCTACTTGCTGAGGTGCCCCATCCTATTACTGGAGAAGGCTATCCTATCTAAGCTAGGGGCCACTATCACCTTCTCTCCAGGGAAATCTGATTCTCTGTACTTCTAGCTCCACAATCATATTTCCTGCTTGATAGTATGGACCCTGAGTAGGAAAATGGCAATTGAGTCACATACACAGATGAAACCAAGCCAGAAATTCTCAAGACTCTTTTTCCTTGGATTTGGACCAACAGCTACTTGCCTCTGATTGTGAAATTCCATCCTGGGGCAATCCCCACCTGCATTAAACAGTATTCCATGCCACAAGTGGCTCAACTAGGAATTCAACCAAGCATGCAGAACTTCAGAACTGTGAAATACACTTAGATTGTGAAACACCTGAAATGAACCTCTCCTGCCTGTAGAGAAGCCCAGTGAAGAATATCATGCAGTTCAGGATCTCTGAGAGATCAGTGCCACTGCAGCTGCCCTTCTTCTTGCAGTTCCAAGCCCATACACTCACTCTCCTTAGTCTGCTGCTATCCACAGTCTGCTGGTATACCTGCCTGGGCCTAAGGGATGCTTTCTTGTGTTTGCAGGTTGTGCCTGCCAGCCAGTCCATCTTTGCTTTTAAATTGAAAGACCCAGACAAAAAGGCCAATTTATCTGGACTCTGTGGCAAAAGGCTGGCCCTCCTGCCAGAGAGTACTTGCAGGAATGGTGCTTCTGATCAAAGAGACTGACAAATTAACTTTGGGACAGAATCTGCCCATACAGGTAGCACATGCTGTTCTAGAGTCACTCAACAGTCGGGGATATCAGTGGCTCTGGGGCAGCCATGTCACTGAGCACCAATGACTGCTTTATGGAAATCATCCAATTACTTTCCAACTGACCAAACCCTGAATCCAGCCACCTTTCTGCTCACTAAGCTTGCCTTCACTCCAGCACAACTGTTTCACTTTCACTGATTAACTTTTTGTTAGACAGCTAGATCTACAGATGGAACCCTTGTCCAGTGCTGAGTATATCCTATTCACAGATGGAAGTAGCTCAGTGAAGAGTGAAAACTGTCAGGACAGATATGCCCTTGTTATGACAGAGGAGGTGCTCATCACGAGGTGTCTTCACCAAAACTGGTCTACTCAGTTGGTTTAAATGTGGGCTGAACTGTGGGCCCTAAGACAAACTCTCAGCTGGGAAAAACTAAACATGTCCACTCACTTGAGGTATACTTTGCCATCATTCATGTCCATGGAATGCTATACAAGGAATATGGACCTTTCACAACAGAAGAAAAACAAATTGATAACAAAAATGAAATCTCTTAACTTACAATTGTAATTCATAAATCTAAGAAGGTCACCATTATTCATTTTAAAGGACAAAAAAGTAAAAGACGCTTCTGTTCTTTGCAATCACAAAATGGATGATACTGCCAAGTTGTCAGGAAAGGGCTCCCCCGGGGGTCAAATGATTTAGTAAAGAGCCTGGAAGACCAACACGAAGTACCCCTAAAACTGTCCTCAGTCTCTAAAGTGGACCCCTCCACTACTCTGAAAAAGGAGTTAAATGGACACAACACAAAAGGGCCTACATGAGTCCAAATGGTGCTTGGACTTCTCCAGATGACTAAATGATAGTTCCTTAAAATTTGGCTTATGCCTTGGTAAAACACCATCACTACATCACACATGGAGCAAAATGATCATGAATCAGGTTCCAGGATACTACTATTATATTACAAAGTTAGCCTTGATCTGGGCCTTTGTTAGTTGGAGATATCAAATCTTTGCAAGGACTTAGCACCCATCTAGAACTAAACGTCTACCTGGTATCCAATATGCTGGACCATCCCATTTTGAAGACTTACAAATGGACTTTACAGAGGTCAAATCACATAGAGGCTACCCATATCCCCTGGTATTCATCTGTACTCATTCTGGATGGCTGGAGGCATTTCACACTAGAACAGAAAAAAGCCACTAAAGTCTGTACAGTATTACTAAGAAAATTATCCTCAGATATGGGTTGTCCCTGACTATAGGCCTGATTTTATGTCTGATTTTATGTCCCTGACTATAGGCCTGATTTTATTTAAAAATAAAATGAAACATACATGAAACATGCAGGCCACAAAGCTAATAAGTTAAAAAGTTAGTAGGACTTAAACGTCAATATTGTAAATGTCACCAAGAAACTCAGGCACCATGGGTAAATTTGCTTCCCATGGACCTCCTGAAGATCTGAATGACCCATGGCATATTCTTCCTTTGAATTCTATATGGGAGACTCCCACCCAAAATTAGGGGTATGCAGGGAGACTTACATCCACTAGGCAATATATCTCTATAGGAACAACTCACACAGTTAGACAAAACTTTTTCTCAAATACATAAAAATACAATTGACAGGCCTGCCATACCCACAGACACACTTGCCCACATATATAATGGTTTAGATTAAAGATTGAAAAAAGGAGCCCCTCCAATCTGTCTGGAAGGGCCTTTCTCTAATTGTTTTGTCCACCCCCACAGTGATAAGAATCCGAGATCCAGCCATGGATTCATCATTTGGGTGTTAAGAACGTTCTCCCAGATGACTGTTGGATATCCCATGTGGATGAGTCAACTCCCCTAAAGACAACCCTGAGGAGACAATGCATTCAAAGCCCTGCTCTTGTCCCTCCAGAAGCTGACAAATTTACACATGGTTGAAGCTGAGCAAACACAGTACACTGGAGTATCTGCCCTTATTGACTCATGTTCTGCTATTCAGTTTGGTTTCTAGCCCTCTACCTCTTGTTAATCTCAGTATTCACCCTAGGGTTCTGAACTGTGTCCCTGTAGAATTGGAAATTTCCTGATAAGGACACATTCATTCTTTCCTACATTGATGTAACCATTGGACTCAGTACTCTAAACTGCCTTTCCTAATCAAAGGATGAAAAATGTTGCTATAACCAATCTGTATCTGCTCCTGTGTAGCCTGCTTGGACCACATGTTTGAAAAGCAGATTCAGACCACTAGGAGTTCCAAACCCAAGGATTTCCAGAACTAGTTTAGAAAGTGACAAGAAGGATGAGATTAAGTGAGTTTTGGAGTAAGGGGAAATATTTTGATGGGAATTAATGAA
>PVJX010032217.1:0-20595 GCA_004027295.1 Dolichotis patagonum | reverse complement strand
AACATGGCGCGGACCTCAGGAAACGCTCTTGCTTCTTATTTCCCCCGCCCTGGGGTGGCCGCGGCTTGCCAGACCACAGTCACTTACCAGGGCGGCAGGCTAGTTGTGGGTTGGCTCGGTGCCCTAAGTTCCAACATGGCCTAATTTCCAATTTCAATGCACTACAGTCAGATAATATGTGTGGAATAATTTCAATCCCTTTGCAATTACTTTAGCACGTTCTATGGGCTAATATATGATATATTTTAGAGAATGTCCCATGTGCAGCTGAGAAGAATATGTATTCTGATGTTGTTAGGTGGGACACCCTGTAAACATCCAGTAAGTCCATTTGTTCATAGGTTTGATCTTTGCTGGCTTTTTGTCTAGTTATCCATCTCTTTGTGACAATGGGGTATTAAGGTTCCCTGCTACAACTGTGTTATTGCATATTTGATTTTTCACACCGATTAGTATTTGTCTTATATAATTGGGTACTCCCATATTTGGTGCACATATATTTATGATTGTTATCTCTTCCCTTTGAATTTTTCCCCTAACAAATATGTAGTGCCCTTCTCTATGTCTTCGATCATTTTTGGTTTAAAGTTCACATTGTCTGAAAATAAAATAGCTACGCCTTTCTTCTGGGATCCTGTCACATGGAATATTGTTTTCCATCCTTTGACTTTTGGTCTATGAGTTTCTTTTTGAGTTAATGTGTTTCTTGTATACAGTATATTATTAGATCCTATTTCTTTTAATTGGTGAATTGAGGCCATTTACATTGATGGTTATAACTGATATTTATTGGCTTAACTTTGTCACGTTATTTTCCTGCTGTTGGTTTTCTGCTTTTCTTCTTGGTTTAATTGCTTGCTCTGTCTAGTGGTTTCTTACTATTGTTGTTCTGGGGATTGTAGTCATTTTTCTCTCTCTCTAGTATGCCTTTCAGTACTCTTTCTAGGGTTGGTTTGGTAGACATGAATTTTTTCAGTTGTTCTTTGTCATGGAAGTATATTACTTCTCCATTAATTTTCCCAAGCATGGGAATAGACTGATATACAGATAAGTGAAGCATATAGAACTCCAGCCATAACCAAAATAAATCTACACCCAGACATATAAAAAAGATTCCAGAAATTCAACATAAAAACATATTAAAAGCTGTCAGACAAAAGAAATAGCTCACCTATCCAGGAAAGCCCATTAGAATCACAGTTGACTTCTCAACACAAATCCTCAAGTCAAGATGAGCTTGGAGTAAAGCATTTCAAACCCTGAAAGAAAACAACTTTCAATCCAGATTGATGTACCCTGCAAAACTTTCTTTCAAAATTGCTAAATGAGCAAGCAATTAAACCAAGAAGAAAAGCAGAAAACAGCATGAAATAACATGACAAAGTTAAAAGGGCATTGTTTTGTTTTGTTTTCTGTTTGTAGGACTTGGAACTGAACCCAGCGTATCTGTCTATCTATCTACCTATATATCCACCATTTCAGGTGGACACAGTTTTTCAGAATTTCCCAGGCTGCCTTCAAATTTGAACTCCTCCTGCCTCAGCATCCTGTGTAGCTATTATTACAAGTAAGTGCTACAGTGGTTCATTCCTTAATCTTACAAGATTTTGTTCGTTTGTTTTTTAGTTTTTTGTTTTTGTTGTTTGGTACTGGGAATCAAACTCAGGACCTTGCACTTGCCAAGTGGGTGCTGTGCCATTGAACTATATCCTTGACCCAGAAAGGTTTTTTTTTTTTTACAAGAATCACTCTTTTTAGTCATAGTAGGTTTGATTATAAGAGGATTAAACAAGAAATTAAGACACTGTTTACTCAAAACTTACTAAAACATCCTACTGAGAACTACAACAAAATGTGCTTACATTGAGATGAAAATATTTTTCATGTATTCATTTCCCATTCTATTTCATTTGTTATCCATGTTTCTAAATCATGGGTGAACAGGAAAGGAATTTTTGTCTACTATAAAAAAGCAGGTTAAAACTGAACTGTTTTCAATGTCTGTACCAAGACAACTCAATTTTAAGTCTTTACATTGGAATATTATTTTGACCAGTTTTTACGTTTTAAAAAAACCTATAAAAATTCACTTTCACTATTAGATCCCTCTTCAACTATTGCATGCTGGTAATAATCAAATGTTTCTAGTCTAACTTAGATCACTCCACGCTGATATAATGTCCCACATTTATACCAAGCTTTAAAGACTTCCATTTCATTCTTTTTTAACTAACAATGATAGAACTCAGGCTCTCCCAAGAAACAACCAATAGTGTGTGTGTGTGTGTGTGTGTGTGCGCGCGCGCGTGCACGTGTGTGTAGATATATGGACAAGTAGGTAGGTAAACAGATATGTTGTAAGGACCTGGCTCATATGATTGTGTGGGGTCTGGAAAACTCAAATCTTGTATGTCCATGCCAATCAGATGAAGGTCCCAGAAAGAGTCAATGATGATGCTCGAGCCAAAGGCAGTCTGCTGGCTAAAGCCCCTCTACAGAGATGCCAGTCTTTTCTCTGAGGGCTTCACCTGCTTAGACAAGGCTCACCTGTGGTGAGTTGGGTGATCAGTTTCAATCAAAGTCTACTGGTTCACCTGTCAATTCAAGCTAAAAAGTACCTATAGAGGAACATCTACCATGGTGTTTTACTACAAACCACATGTTGTGTCCTAGCTAAGTAAACACATAAAATTAACTACTACACTAATTTTCAATAATCTCAGTTATAAAAGTCAGCATGTTCCATGGGGGATAAGCTGAGAATGAATTTTGGTTGAACCAAAACCATGCATAACCAATCTTCAAAAAAGTTGAAGAAAGGTGAGTTATTCTGTGTGCCTGAGAAACAGAGAGCCAGAGACAACTGATGAACTGAATTACTGGCAACCACTTGTAGTTGTCTCACTTTCCCAACTTCAGATAAAATGTGCTTACCCACTCACTAAGAGAAACAAGCAGTGCCATCCAGTGCCAGCACGAAGCCCAAAGACAAGCTCTCTTTTGGGTGCTGGCTACACCCAAATGGATTCTCGCTGTAATGATAGATTTAACCAGCTGTGGGGTTGGAAATTACATCAACTCTTAGAATTCTGACTGGGACTAGCAAAAGTAAAGTTGTCTTATAAAAAGGGAGAAGAGATGATTAGATACAATCTTTGTCTCTAATTAGCTTGAGGAAAGACATCCCTTGTACAGCAGATCAGTAAAAGTTAACAGCGTTTCTGGAAACTGTGGGTTTGGCCCAAACTGAAGGTCAACTACGAGTGGACATGGGGATCAGCTCAGTTCAAAGATTCAGCAGCAGGTGCATCTGAGATCTGATTTACAGTGACTCTATTTTAAGTGCCCAGCACCAGTTTTTCCCCATTTTGTACTTTTTCCTAACTAGTGAGAAATAAACTCCGTGGAACCTGAAGTTGACTGTCTAGTCTAGTGAGGACACAAGGAAATAAATGTGAAAACAACAGGACATTGCATCTCTAAGCACAAAGAGAAGCATGTCTTTGCAATTTAGATGTCTTCCTCCTGCCACTCTATGGAGAAATTAGTAACAAATGCGGATGGTGGGGAGCAGTCTGCCAAACTATCTGCCCTTTGCAAACGACACCTTTACACATTCATTTTCCAGATAACTAATTTTTTCTGCATAGGGGTCTTTTAATTCCTTCTTCTGTGAAGCCACATACCTGTTCCGTTTTGTGCGTGTGCTCTGGTGCTGCGCCGCTGAGGTGGCCTCCTGTGTAACACCTTTGTCCATCCTTCCCGCTTTTCTACAGAGACTCCTCGCCCTAGCTGATTTCTAGGAGCATTGGCGCCGGCTCCTACTGACGGTCTGTCAGGCTTGGTACCCCTGAGGCAGGGGTCGGCGGAGAGGTCAAGGCACCGTGGGCCACCTGTTTGGAGTCGGCAGCGGAGGTTGTTTTGTTTTGTTCCCTTCCTTTTTCCATGGTTGGGCTCAAACTCATGGTGTGCCGCATGCTGGGTGAATGCCCTGTCACTGAGCCTCGGCGCCACCACCACCCCAACGGGAATTAGCCCTTGAAGGCTTCTGTCAGCTATGGTCTTCCGACTGTGCGCGTGCGTGCGTGCGTGCGTGCGTGCCTGCGTACGGGTCAGGGGGCATCTACCTGGGGGCGGGGTCAAGTTGGGGTAGAGTCGGTCCAGCCCCATCCGTACCACCAGATGGGAGCTCCGGAAGTAGGGACCCGAGGCTGGCTGGGCCCCCTGCCCTGGGTGCTGCTGCTCTCCATGCTGTTGATCCTCAGCCCTGAGGCCGCCCCCGCCCCACAGGCCCTGAGGTCCAGCCCCTGGCGGGCTCCAGGGGACAAAGGGGGGACCTCAAGGGTTCAGGAGGTGGCCAGTGGACTCCAGGACTGGGCAGATGGGTCCCAAGGTCCGTTTGAAGGAAGGAGGACAAGGAGGGAGGGAGTCTCTGGTCAGGTCCGGTGGCAAACATAAACCGAGTGTGTTCTGTGTGCCTTCCTCTCCGAGCAGGACGCCCCAGAGACTGCCTCTGACAAAGTGGGTCAGGGTCGCTACCTGGGGAAGCTGTCCCAGGTGGGAAACAGCCCAGGAAGACGTGGGACTTTGGACCTGAACAGATGGCAAGGGTGTCGCCCTGGGGTGGGTGAAGGATTATCACCAGAGGCTGCAGGTAGAGGTGTGAACACAGGCCAGGGATCAAGACTTTCCCTCCCCAGGACCTTGTGCTCCCCCCAGGGCTGAGTCTTAGAGCCAAAGGTGGCTTCCTTAGCTCCCCCACATCTCCATGTAGCAGTGGAGCATCATGAGTCCTGTGGCAGGAGCAACTTGCCCCAGGTCCCCCACACCAAGAGTGCTGCCTGCGATTCTCTCCCTGGATGCCTGGGTGGTGCAGATGTAACTTCAAGCATGGAGCAGGAGTGACCTGAAGGATGTGCAGTGCCTTCATCTGCAGAATGGGCCCTGAATGTTTAGTGGAGAGGAGGAGGTTGCAGACCCTGCCACCCTGTCTAAAGGGCTTCCTAGCAGGTCCAGTAAAGGATGTGCTGGGGCCAGGGATATAGCTCAGTGTCATAAGCACCTGGCTATCAAGTGCAAGGTCATCAGGTTCTCATTCCCAAAAAGCCAGCTTAGCCATCAGTCCTTCCAGTAGCTTTTCAAACCAGGGCTGGGGCAACCCTGCCATTTGAACCAGGTCCCTTGCCCTTTGTCCCTGGTCTTCCCACCTGTGAAATGGAAGAAGGGCCCTCTTGGAATGGAATGGAAGGGTTGGCATGCTGGGAGCCCTTGTGTCTCTAACAGAGTGGGGGTGTCTCCACAGTGTGCGGGAAGCCAAAGGCAGTCAGAAAAGTGTACGGCGGCCAGGACACAGAGGCTGGCCGGTGGCCGTGGCAGGCAAGCCTGCTGTACCGTGGCTCACACCTTTGTGGAGCTGTCCTCATCGACTCCCACTGGCTGGTGTCCACTGCCCACTGCTTTCACAAGTGAGTTCTCCTTCCCAGGGGTCCCCAGAGAGAGGCTGGCAAGGGAAGAGGATCCAAGGGTGGCAAGAGCCCATTCTTTTGTCCTCTGGGGCTTGCTCTGGGACAGTATCTGCCACAGAAGGCACATTGTCCCTTCTTTAATGCCCTGGGCCTAGCCTGACCTCCCCACTTGCCACCCAGTAGTGCCCAGCACACCTGCTCAGATCCCCATCATCCTTCCTCCTCAACTCCAGTAGCAAGTCTCCTGCCCCCTATGCCTGAGGACATTGCCACAGCTGACCTGGCCTCACACTGTCCTCACACCTGTGAATCTGTGTGTGACCAGCAACCTGGCAACTTCTTTGACCCCTTCTATAAAAGCCGTGTGCCCAGGAGCAGCTGTGATTCCCACCATCTGGTGTGCCAGGTTACATGGGCTCCTTGACCTTGGAGACCGATATGACTGATCCTGACTCCTCTGACTTGGTGCCTGGTTTCTGAACAGATGTGGAGGAACCCAGACAGACCAGGAACTTCTGGTCCAGGTCTGGAAGTTGCAGCTTGTACACTTACGAGCCCCAGACCCCAGCTGGATCCTGTCGGCATCTCTTTTGTGCCACACTCCTCTGAGGCTCTCTGTGGCACAGCAGGTAGCCAAACCCCACACCAAGGTGTCTCCATCCCTCCAGGAAGGCACAGCACAAGCTCCAGTCAGCATGATGCTCATGAGGAAGCCCACATGGGCGAGGAAGGGAGACCAGAGGGAGGCTGCAACCTAGGGTGAGAGCTGTGGGGTGAGGCTTCCAGAAGGAAAGAACTGGGCCTATAAGGCGAGTGAGGGCTTTCCAGGTGGCTGAGCAGTAGGAACAAAGCCACAGCTGTGAAATGCTTCTGCAGTCCTATTCATGAGCAGGGACAGCTTCAGTTTTATGCACTCCTGTGTGCATTTAATAAATCACTTAGGAGAGTTTATGACCAAGTGGTGTAGGAACCCTAAAAGGGACGGAAGAAAAGTGGTTAGGCCTGAAGGTGGTTCATGGGAGCCTTCAGAAAAAACAGACAGGCTTATCACTCCTTTTGTTGTTGTTGTTGCTGTGACAAAATGCATGAGAAAATCAACTTAAAAGGAAGAGAGTTTATTTTGGGTAGTGGCTTCAGAAGTTTCAGTCCATGATTACCTGGCCCTGTTGTTTGGGGGCATGTGCTAGCACAGTTGTCATGGTGTATGCACATGGCAGAAAAGCCTCTTCACTTATGACAACCAGGAGACAGAGGGGAAGAAGGGGCCAGGGTCACAATATTGCTTTCAAGGAGACATCCCCAGGAGCTTCTCGTTGACTCCACCACTTAAAGACCCACCACTAACCAACAGTGATGACCAAGCCTTTAGCACTAGGGCTTTGGGAGGACGTTTAAGACCCTAGCCAGAACAATGGAATTGAGCAAGAGCTCCTTGTTGGTAAATTAAAAGGGCTTGATTTAAGAATCCCCATCAAGGATTTCACTGGCACTAGGATGATCTGGTCTGATTCTAAGACGTGATGGGCTTGTGAGCAGAATATCCATTACCCTGGAGAAAGAAGGCTCCTGGCTGTGAGAAGTGGGGAGAGAGTAAAGATGACGTGGAATTGCAGCGAGATGGAGGGGTCCTGCAGGCTGTGGCCAGTGAGATGGGAGTGTAGGGACCACACTCAATGAAGAAGGTGAGAATGGCCCTTTCTTCCTCCAGCAAATCCCAGGCCCTAAAGGACTATCAGGTTCTACTGGGGAACACCCAACTATACAAGCAAACCCAGCACACCCAGAAGATACCCGTGAGCCGGATCATCACCCACCCAGACTTTGAGAGGCTTCATCCCTTTGGAAGTGACATCGCTATGTTGCAACTGTTCCTGCCTGTGAACTTCTCACCCTATGTCATCCCTGCCTGCCTCCCACCCCCAAACATGCAGCTGCCCAGTCATGCATCCTGCTGGATAACTGGCTGGGGGATGCTCACCGAGGACAGTAAGGTTAGCATGGGACAGGCAGGAAGAGGAGAACGGGACCGAGCAAGAAGGGGAATAGAGGAGGCCCTGGGGAAAGTGCGGGAAGTGGAGTCTCAGTCAGACTGGAGGCCAAGATGCTTTCTGAAGCCAATGGACATTGGCCTCCTGAGCTTCATCTCCATGGCCTGCAAGATGAGGACTGAGCAAGGCCAGGGCCCTCCTTGTTCTGAAAGTATATCATTCCACAGCTGCAGACTCCTCTCTGCCCAGGTTATGAAACCAAAAATCTGGGTCTTTAGCGTCTTCCTCTTTTGAGTCTAAAGTTTTAGTCAACCATGGTCCTTCGATGACTCAATTAAACTCAAAAGTTATCTTGGGAGCTTGCCTCCTCCAAGTTATATAGTCAGCTTTCCACTACTGCAACAAAATACCTGACATAATAAACTGAAAAAGAGAAACGGTTTGCAGAGTGTGGTGGCACATGCCTGTAATCCCAGCTGCTATGGAGGCAAGACAAGAGTGTCACAAATTTGAGCCAAGTCTTAATGAGACTGTATCTCAAAATGTAAAAGTATAATAAAATGCTGCAGATTTAGCTCAGTGCCAAGGCTCTGGGTTCTGTCCTCAGTACTGATTAGAGAGAGAGAGTTTCTTCATGTCTCAGAATTCCAAATGTTGGCCCTGTTGCTTTGGGTCTACCAGGGGATAGGTGGGTGGTTAGGTGTGGGTGGTGTGGGTAGATGTGTTAGTATATGAAGGGAAACAGGTGGATGGACGGACTGAGGAAAAATGAAGGCTTTGTATAGGAAGATTGGTGGGTGGATCAAAAGTGGGTGAAGGAGTAGATTTGCAGGTGGGTAGATAAATGAAGAGATGAGTAAAAAGTTAGTGATGGCTTGGTAGAAAATAGTTATGTGAGTTATGCAAGTTAGTGAGTGGTTGCTGAACCACAGTGAATAGGTTATATGTTAGGGGAATTCACCTCTTCGCAGCCTTGGGAGAGGTGTGGTCTGTTGCCGTGAGAGACATGGAGGGAATGGAATAAATGTGGAAAGGATTGTTCAAGGGGAAGGAACCTACCAGGGGCAGGTAGAAGACTGAAGCAATGTTTCATGCTTAGCTATTCTAGGAAAACCCCAAGTTTGGGGGAGGAGGGTGTTTTGGGCATCAGACAGAGTGAGAAACTAGACAAAGCTGGGCTTTGCTGAGTGGCCTATGGTGCAAGTCCCTGACCTCCATCCTGTTTTCACAGTGCAGCTGTCACCACCCTTCTCTCTCCAGGAGGCCGAGGTAGGCCTCATTGAGAAAAAGCTCTGCAGTCTCTTATACAAGCACAGAACCGGCAAGGACCGCTTGGTGCAGGAGGAGATGCTGTGCGTTGGGAATTTCTCTACAGGAACGTCCATCTGTGGTGTAAGGCCAGCTCTGCTGCGCATTTGCCTGCTCTCTTGGCTCCGTTTCCTCGGAAGGGGGCAGTGCTGGCCTCTGCTCTCTTCGTAGAGACCGCTGAGCTTGTTTCCTTCTCATTAGGTGTTTTCCCTGAGCTTTGTCCCCTAGCAGTCTCCCCCAGGAATCCCGTTCCCTGGCCAGCCTTGGTGCAGGGACATCTCTGGAAGGACCCTCACCCTGCTTCCATTTGCACTGAGTATTTTACACTTTTTGGTGGCATGTAATCCATACACGTGTCATTTATAAGTGCACAGTCTGATGAACTTTTCCATACTGATACAGCAGGCCAGAAGACCCCTGGGGCCCCCTTCTTGTCACTGACACCCAAGGGAAACTTCTACCTTAGATTGGATCCTGTGTTTTCTAGAAACACAATTTGCAGTTGGCACTCCTGCATATCTGAATGCTTTGTTAGTGAGATGCATATAGTGTATAACATGCAGTTTGCCGTTGCCCTGAAGTATACTTCTGTACGAACTGGGTGCTCTTGTTTTTTAATATTTATTTTAAAGATAATAAAGTCTAACAGAATGAAGCCAATCAAAATGAAACCCTGAAAGTGGTACAGAACTTCAAAACAGGATAATAGGAAATCTACAATGGCTACCATAGTATCTCTTGTTATCTTCACAGTAGTGCCTATAGCATCAGACATAGTAAAATCAAAACAGAATAAAACCAATCCAAACAGAACATTGAATAAAACAAAACAATAAATTGGAACAAAACTAAGCAGCAAGAACAATATTGGATTTCAAAAACAAGACGGAAGGAAATCTCCCATATTCACTATATTTGCATATTGTTATCCTGCTAATACATGCTCAGACTACCGGCCTTAGCCCTGCCAAGTCGGCTCCTCTTCCCAAGCCCCACATGGCTTTCACAGCCTATAAGAAGGGCAAATTGGTTTCTTGTACTCCTCTCAGATTCAGGATCAAACTGAATGCTCGTCCCTGTTCTGTGCTGAGTAGATGTTGAGTCATTTGCAGCTTGGAGGTCTGATGAGAGGCACGTGTGCTGCACATGTTTTCTTGTATGTCTTTGGGTCACAGGTGAACAGCACATCTTTCCTTCCTACTCTGTTTTGGAGAAGTCCGTGAATAGAATTGCTCCGGTGAAAGGATTATATATGGGTCAGGGATATAGCTCAGCAGCACAGCGCCTGTCTGGCAAGCGTGAGGTTATAAGTTCAATTCCCAGTCCCCAAAAAACAAAGCAAAACAAGAAAAAATAGATGTGTTTAACCTTGGTAGAGGTTACTAAACATTCCTCCAGCAGTAGATGAGGATTTATGTCCTCACCCAAACTTGGCACCTTCCATCTTTTCACATTGTGACAGTTTTGGTGAGTGTTACTGGTTTGTGGTTTTAATTTGCATCTTTCCTGTGAAATTTTATAGTCAAATGACATTTCCCATTCTGACATAACTTGTCTGCTTTTTTATTTTGGGTTTTTTTTTTTTTTGAGACAGAGTCTCTGTAACTTGCCCAGGCTGATCTTGAATTTGTGATCTTCCTGCCTCAGCCTCCCCAGTAGGGGTTATCTATTTCTTATGGGAATTATTTGTATATTCTCGATGTCAATTTACTCTTGCACATGTGGATTGAGTCCTGTTTTATAGTTGGGAAAACTGAGGCCCGCAAGAGAAAGTGGCCAGCTTAAAGTGGGCCAACACAACCAGGGTTGGAATACTAAATCCAAAACTATCCCTGCCTCCACAAGCTCTCCTGCAGGTCCCACACCTAAGCCAGCCTCTGTGGGCTAAGCTTTGGCCATAGTAGAGCTTTGGTCACCATGGCCTGACTGTCCCATGTGATGTACCTCCCCCACGGCATTTCAGTTCTCTGATAACTCCCTGCCACTTTCCAGAGATGCCTGCCCACTCCCCTAGTGATGTCAACTGTGTTAGTCAGCTTGGTGTTGCTGTGACAAAGTACCTGGGAAGAACAACTGAAAGGAGAAAAGATGTACAGTGGTACCGCAATTCACAAACGTCATTCATTCCATGATTCCGGAAAAGATAGCCTCGTTTGTGTTCATGCAGGAAAGATGGCCATGGTTATGTTCATCACCAGTTGCAGAGTTCACAAACTAAATTTTGCCAGGTGCTTCTGTTGGTGAACCAAATTGTTTGCAGACAAATACGTTCATGAATTGAGGGACCACTGTGTTTGGCTCACAGTTCCCAAGGTTTCAGTGCATGGTTCCCCACTCCATTGCTTTTAGGACTGTGTCATGGTAGAGACATTGTAGCAGAAAGACATGGCAGAAGAAAGCTGCTTACCTTGAGGCAGTCAGGAATCATAAAGAGACAGAAAGAGGCAAAAGAGAAAGACTCCGGGACATGATACAGTCCCCAACATCCTACCACCATGATTCATTCCCTTTGACCCATTCCACCATGGACTCGCACCATCCAGTCACTTCCCGAATCCTGTCAGCTGACACTCAGCCTCCAACACAGTGAACCTTTGGGGAACATTTCAGAGCACAGCTGTAAAATGATCTGTCTGCACCAAGCCTGGCCACATGTGTTTCCTAACAGTGCTCAACCAGGAGGTAGTGAGCAAACCACAGACCCAAGCAAACAAACACACAGGGACCTGGAGGGACGTGCTGCTGCAGCTCAGCATTTACAGAGATGGGGTCTTCCATGGGGTCTCAGCTCACCTGACCTGCTCACCAGTCCCTCTCTGCAGATGGCTGTCCCCTCTTGGCCTCAGGCAGCAGGTGGTACTAGGCCACCACCGTGCACAGATAGCAGAGGCAGAGGTCCCCACGTTGGTAGATTCAGATGCATGATCATCCCCCTGAAGGACCAGGCAGCTCAGGAGTATCTTTTGGCTCCCTTCCAGTGTTCTCCCTACACAGTCTAATCCAGTAGGACTGCAGTGGGGCCCTAACCCAGGTATTGGTGGCATAGGACCAGATGGACCTTGCTTCTTGTATCTCTGAACTCAACTCATCTCGTACTAACTCTTTTCTCTCTCTCTCCTCAGGGTGATTCTGGGGGTCCCCTTGTCTGCTACCACCATGGTGCCTGGGTCCTGGTAGGACTGGCCAGCTGGGGTTTGGACTGCCGGCACCCCACTAACCCCAGCATCTTCACCAAGGTCACCCACTTCATTGACTGGATCAGCACAGTCAAGAGGCACACTGCTGTCCCCAACTCACTGCCAGATCCTCCTCCCACGGATTTTCTGCCCCAGCTTCTGAGAGCCGCAGGCTCCAGCAAGACCCGTGGTGTCCTCGGGCCAGTGCAGACCTGCCTCCTGCTACCATTTATGCTTCAGGCCCCGTGGCAGGCCTGGGGGTGACAACACGGCCTGTCTGTACCCTCTCTTTTCAGGCCTCAGGCTGTGCTGCAGCCTCTCTCTCACCAGCATGTTGTCAATAAATGTTCCTGTTCCTCAGCTTCTCTGTCCACCAGCTGTCGGTTCCCAGACAAAGCCTGGACAAAGGAACCAAAGAAACCTCATCATCTTTGTCACCTGGTTGCAGTCCACCCCCCTCCCTGGGCATTCCTGCCCCTCAGAACCCCCTTCCCTTGCGATCAGCTTTTGGGTCCTGCCCTGAGACGAACAAGTACCTCACAGGGAGACTGTTACCCCTGGTCCCCTGGAAAGGCAGGCATGTGATGGGCACAGTAAGGGGATGCAGAGGAGCTGTGTGCCAGCCAGGTAGAAAGCAGGGTCCTTCTGCCTGTGCAGTCTACTCCTGCCACATAGAAACTCCAGCCCTCCAGGGAAACCAGGCTGTGCTCCTTTGTGCAGGAGCAAAAAGAACGTTCTAGAAGTGGGCAGGCAACACTGGGCTCTTGAAGCTCAGAGGCCTCTCACATGCCAGGGTTGAGCGTGGATCGGAAGCACAGACGGGGCCCTGATGCCAGGCTGGAAGCTGAAGCTTCAGGCAGCAGTGGTCAGAGCTCTGCTCTGGGGTTGACAGCCAGCAGCCTCTCCACCTGTCCACGTGGACCCCACCCTCCCCTTATGGTTATACACTGCCCGCTTTCACAGACCTGGGCCCCATCGGTCTGCTCCCTGCTGTCTGAGGCTGAGGCCACTCCTACTCAGTTTCCCTATGGCTTCACTGGCTGAAATTCAGTGTCACCTCATCTTTTAGCTGACGCAAGGCTCAGTGGTCCAGCCACAAGCCGCCGGGGTAGTTTCTGAGGCTGTCCCTCCTCAGATAAGCCCGACACCAGAGTCCTTGTGTGGCCAGCAGGACCCCTGACACCTCGAAGTGCAGCCCACTCCCATCTGAAACGGTTTCGTTGACATCTTCGCTGAAGAGCTGCTGGGGCCTTAAGTTACTCAATTCAGGGGCAGCAAACTGTCCTGGTAGGGTTACATTTGTTGCTCTCATATACTTGTATCACAAACACCAGTTTCGGCCAGGTGTGGTGGTACACACCTGTGTATTCCTAGTTACCGAGGAGGCTGTGGGCAACTTTTAAAAAAATCCAATTACAGTTAAGAATGTTATATATGAAGCAATAAAAATAATAAATGTTAAATCTTGGTCACTTAAACTGCATAATTTTAATAATCCATGATAAAATTTAACTTACAAGCACTACACTGCTGCATATCAAACTGAATGGGAAAAAGTGAGGTTAAGCGAAGGCAAATTTGGAAAATGATGAAGTAAATTATCAGTTGCTTAAAGTTGCAATGTAGATAGGGGGATAGGAGGTGATCACCAAATTGAACAGAATTTCTTTTGGAGGTGATAAAAATATTCCACATGTGGAGTTGCTTGAGAATTTCATGACTGTACTTATTGCAGTGATATTTACAAATCATATGAAAAAACATTCTAATATTTAAATTCTAATTCTAATGTTTAAATGACCTAATGTTTAAATAGGTGACTATATGTTATGTGAATGTATTTATAAACCATTTTAAAAAATAACCTGAAGCAAAAGTTTGGAGAGGTTAGGCCAGGCTATATCGCAGCTCCTCGGCCCACAGGATGGGGCAGTGTGGTTAAGGTTCTGTACACCAAAGGACTTTCATCAGTCCTGCTCAATGCACAGACGCCTGGAGGACCTCCTGTAACTTGGAATTAGACTAAAATTATAGCTCGAAAGGGCAGCCCATAGAGTGAGTTTCCCTGGTAATTGTCAGAAAATATGCCATTTTTCAGGAGTGAAGAGGCATCTTGCTGATGTTGTCAGTCAACTTTCTCCCATGGGACTTCTTCCCATGGAGCCCAGGCCTTGCCCTCTGACCAAACCACCCACTCAGGAAGGCCCTATCAGAGCCGAGGATCAGCCCCACTTCTGACCTCTTTCCAGAAGAAAAATGAAAGGGTGCCTAAGAAAACTGCCAGCCCAGGCTCCCGTAGCAGTGGGAGGAGCAGCTTCATTACAGAGGGAAGACTGTGGCCAGGCACCTGTGCATCCTGGAGCCTGGCGTCTGGGATCATCTTATGAGAGCTCGCTTCTTAGATCTGGCAGCTGGAGGGAGATCAAGACTGAAGCCTCTTCTCCGGGGAGGCAGAGGAGTCCCAGGGAGCCTGCAGAAGCGAGCAGGGTCCTCAGGTCTCAGCAATTTGTGGGTGACCTTGTGTCTCCTGAGTAACAAGAAGTCATTGATGGGGGCAGGTCTCCACACTGACCAGTGGTCAGGAGCAGTGGTTTGGCAGGCAGGAGGTACAGATGTCCTTCTGTCTGAGTGAACCTCGACTCCAGGATGTGTCCACACCGCCTTTCTCCTTAGAGGCCAAGGAGTGCTTGTCCACCAACTGTGGGAGGAAATGGGCACCTCCTGGCTCCGCACAAGGCTTGGAAAGGGACAGAGGCAAGGCGAACCTGTGGCCGGAAGGCAGGAACTGGGTGTATCACCTGTCTAGTTTTCAAGGAAAGAGATGGAGGTAAGCTCTGCTGTCTGCCCTGCTGGGCCTCCTTCAACTTCCGCCTGTCCTCTCTCTCCTATCCCCTTCCTTCTTGTTCACACATGCATCCCCCATCAGGAGCAGCTGCTTTCTGGAAGACAACGATTCTTAGCACAGTAAGGCTGGACAAAGTTACTCAGGTCTGGTATGTGGGGTCCACTCCTTAGCCTGGTCTACGCAGTGTTCTTCCTTCCCCTGTCTGTCCCATGTTCCTCCTGCCTCACAGCTCCCTCCATTACTTGTGTCCCTCCATTACTTGTGTCTCTCTCCCCTGCCCTCTCTCCCTTTTCTGCCTGTGCCAGGCAAGGGCTGGGAGTCTTTGTTTGCCTTATTTCCACCACAGTGTAGTCAGCCCTAGACAAGGGTCTGTGATTAGCCCTGGGGCATCACCCAGGTACCCAGGTTCAGCAGAATGCAGAGAAGTAGTCCTGCAGCAGTGAGTGGAGGGGAGCTGCCTCATATCGAGTGGAGGGAAGCAGCCCCATAGCCCTCAGTTGTACTATCTGTATTACTTCCCTCTCAGAGAACTGGTCCCCAAAAATCTTTGAGGGATGCCGAGAGTAAAATGTCTGTCTCCTATAGCTGCTTCCTGCTGAGCAGGGTTGTCGGACCTATCCATGCAGACATGGAACCCTCCCCGCCCCCGTCTGATCTAGGGGGCTGAGGGAATAGAGCTCCATCTGAGGATGTGTGGATGAGCTCTAGACAGGCAGGCAGGCAGGCTTTGGTCCTTGACTTGGGTCATCATCTGTAGTTTAACAGCTCTTAAACAAGAAACCATAAATGTGACTAAGAGATTAAATATGCAACTATAAATGATGAGGCTATGAGAATCATTAACAAAGGAAAATAACCAGGATGCCCAATTCCAGAGCTTTTAAAACAGATCTCCATGACTCAGCTACCTTCTGGTTGATCTTAGAAATGTCATCAGCTAGCTTTCCAGCTGCATCTCTCACTACTTTAGACTGAGTGACATAGAAGCTGTCTTCTTCTTCTAGGAAAAGCCGTAAGCTCCTTTTCAGCAGTCAGGAGATCTAGTCCTCTGCGGTTTTGCAGAGCCAGTGCTGCTCATGATTCTGCAGGATGATGATGCCCTGGGTGATTCTGTCTAGGCTATTTGTCGGATCCTTAGACAACTTTTGGTAACAGGAGAAGGGTGTGGTTAGTCCCCTTACTTCAGTGCCTATTTGTGTTGCTATGCCCAGGCCCACCAGTAGAGGAAGGAGTTCTACGGTTCACTTGGTTTTTATCCTGGCAGGGTTTGGCGGTGATCGATTATTAAGTGCTATATTAGTCTCCGGGGCCAGATAAATGAGGGTACATGTTCCTGTTTGTTTGAAAGTTTGTTGGAAAACACAATAGTTACACAAGAAGAAAAGTCCTTGAGTCTCAAGACGGAAGTTATTTTTGATTGTTAACATATGGGTGATCTAGCTGTTTTCATTTTTCCTGACATATAAAGCCTCTGCCAAGGTAGCTGCAGGCAGAGTCTGAAAGAACTGATAAGTGTATGGAGTAGCTCCTGTAATTCTGTTTCCAAAGCCACCATGCCTGGCTTGTTTAGTTGAGTCTGTGCAATTGGACACCAACAAACAATTGCTCCTTGTGGCCTGGAAGCAGTCTTCCCATAGGAATATAGAAATGCATTTGGAAGGTCTCTCCTGACAATGTCCTGATCCCCCGGGGTCCCCCCGGAGATCTAATGCATTTATGATCCTGTATGGACACCAGAAGTTTGATAAGAGAGTGGCCTTCAACATTCTCATCACAAACACCAGATAAAAAGGACAGCTAGATGAGGAGATGGACCTTTCAACCGGCTTGGTAGGGTTAGCATTTCACACTACAGAGGTAGACTCAGATACTAAATTTACACAGCTTTTTACTTATCAACTTTATTTCAACATAACTGGGAGAAAAAATGAAATAGCCAAGAAATAGAGTGTGGGTCAATGGATGGAAAATTACTAGGGAGAACTGGGGTTTTTGGGTTTTGGTTGTTTTTTTGCTCTGCTTTGAGATGCTGGGGACTGGAACCAGGGTCTGAGCTACATCCTCATTCCTTCTTCTTACTTTGTGTTTAAACAGAGCCTGCTACATTGCCCAGGCTGTGCTAGAACTGCTGGTCGCTCCGGCCCAACCTCCCGGGCATGCACCACCATGCCCAGAAAGGTTCTTCTTTTGAGGATTGCACTGGTGTTAATAAGCTTTCAGTAAAAAGCCCTACAGGTAAATGCCATTCTTGTCAAGACTATGCTTTCAGAATTCATGATCATCGATGCCAGATTTTGCCACCTGGTGAAATAGTGTGTGTCAGGCTTTTCTACTATATAATTAGCACACTAGCAAGGCTTTGCCCAGGGTATAAGTGGGTTACAAATGGATTGGATGATGACACGCATTCTCCAGCTTCTTGAAATTCTCTACTTTCCCAGAAATGGTGCTGCAAACAAACAGTAGCTGAAATCCTGAAAGCCTATTTTGCCTACCCTAGGCCTTATTAACAGTATAAGACTAGTATCTAGCCACAGTCCTGGTGGGGAAACCCAGTGCTCTAGGGTAGGGCTTCTGGAGTTTAAGGTTGTGCAATCTTGAAATGCGGACAAGGCTTAGATAGTCCACACCACTCCCATAGCCGAAGGGATAGAGAGTTAGGGCACCAGCAGCTAAGAGCTTCTGTGAAGACTTTTAGCCCAGATAGAGACAGCTGGAGATGGGTATAGGAGCTAGGCAGGTGCCTGAAGGGAGGGATCACCAGGGCTACTTCTCACTCCCAAGTAGCACCTTCTTCCTGCTGTCATGCCTTGCTTTTCATTTCTTTTGCAGAGACTCCCACCTGGTGCGATGCTCACAATATCTGGGTGTCTTGAGATTTTCAGAGTCGCAACTCAAGGGACCCTGACTACTGCAGTTTGCTGAGTGGTTCCACCTCCCCTGGAAGGCTCTATCCATGAGAGCAGCTCAGGCACTGGAGTGTCAGAGGTGGCATTGCAGGGAGAAGCCCCGGGGAGATCCTGTGCAGAGCTTCAGGTTTCCAGTGACATTTTGGCAGGTTCCAGAAGCTTCCCTCTGAGGTCTCCATGGAGGACATGGGGAGCAGGGGTCTCTGTGCTGACTGGGGGTCTCTGAGAAGCAGGAGTCTCTCTGCTGACTGACTGAGGTCTCTGAGGAGTGGGGGTTTCCATACTGACTGGGGATCTCTGGGGAATAGGGTGTCTCTCTGCTGACTGGGGGTCTCTGGGGAATGAGGGGTCTCTCAACTGACTGGAGGGTCTCTGGGGAATGGGGGAGTCTCTCTTCTGACTGACTGGGAGTGTCTGAGGAGTGGGGTTCTCCATACTGATTGACTGGGGGCCTCTGGGGAATGGGGGGGTCTCTCTGCTGACTGAATGAGGTCTCTGGGGAGCAGGGTCTCCGTGCTGACTGAATGGGGGTCTCTGGGGAGCACGGTGTCCATGCTGACCAAGAGATATCTCCCTGGCATGTCTCCGGGTATCCCTGTCACTGACCAAGTGTGGCCTCCCTGTGAGGTCTCTGGTTTGTGAGAGATCTCTGAGAGGTCTCCAGGTGAGGACACTGGGGCATCTGTGAAACCCGAGGTTGTCTCAGGGAAGAGTTCTGTGTACAGCCCAGAGGTCTCTGGGGGTCTCTGCTGGGGTGACACAAGGACTGAGAGCTTTGTCACGGTCATGTGGGAAGTCGGGGAGATCCCAGTGTCCTGCTCACACCAGAGGTAGAGTGTCTGTATGCTGTGTCCAAGGGAGATCTGAGAGGTGTCTGCATGTCTTCCCCAGCCTCGTGCTCCCATATGGACACTGAGCATTAGGACAAAGGAGCACACTGCTTCCGGATTCCGCCTGGCCCATCGGCCCAGCTGGCTTAGGGTATTTATGCTGGCAGGAACCCTGTGTCCATGTCCAGGTCCTCCATGTTCCAGAACATTCCTTAGTGTCCTGAGAGGACCCAGCAGCAGCCGGGCACTGCCCCTGCTGAGGGTGGGGTCCCAGCTGTATGCCACCATATCTTGAGCTCCCAAAGGACCAAGGCTACTCCGGGCCCCAGGGTCTAGCCCCTCCTGCCAATCCCAGCTCCTCCATCATGGATGGGTCCACTCTGGAGACCAATGCAGGCATCCAGGTCCCCAAGACAGGACAAGGCTGCAGGGCAGCCTGCAACACCAGCAACCAGGACCAAGGAGCAATGCCTCCTTCCCCTCTACCACCAGTAAAGTTCTTCCCCACGGGGGCAGAGCCAACAGGAGGGGAACCCCACGTCAGAAACAAAGGGACAACAGAGCAGGCAGCCCTCCTGGACCAGCCCTACCCCCGGACACTTGGACAGTCACTTCCAGATTCCTGGTGATGCAAACCTGTGTGACCACCCTTCCCTGTGGGCTCCCCGCTAAGCAGGACTGGGAGTCAGGCAGGACTTGCGTGTGACCCAGGGCAGCCCCTGGACCTTCCTGACACCTCTCTCTAGAAGCAGTGCTGGGCTGCACACACATGTGAAGGTTTCCAGACTTTGAGTCACATCTCAGGGTCTTTTGTCCTGTCCTCTCCACCCATTGTCAGTTCATCCTCTCTGCAGGACGTGAACATAGGCAAGTGGACCAGATGTATTGATAAGAAATCCATTGATAATATCACTAGCATGCTCTGCTTCTTCTCAAACATGGCTGTCTGTGTGGGAGCCAAAGGTTCTGTCTCTGGGTCAGGATCTGGAGCAGGCAGGGCCCCGGGGTGAGGCCAGCAGGAGCCACATGGCCCCTGAGGTCCCCTCCTGTCTGCTGCTGGAGGGCAGCTAAGCCATGGGAGCGCCCCATCCCACCAGTCACACTGGCCTCAGGCCACTCTGCTCCTGCCTCCACTCCAGCCTTTTCCCTTTTCTCCCACAGCCCACGCTGTCCCCGGTGCCTGAGTGTCAGTTACTGTGCCTCACATCCTTGTTCCACCGCCCAGAACCACTGACTGGAGTTGGGCCATGTGAGATGGACCTGGACAAGTGACCCGAGAGCAGGGCCACCATGCGTCCGTGAGCAGGGCCTTCCTGACACTCAGCTGGATTTTCCCTCCTCACTGCTGCTCTAGAATGAGGCGGCCGAGGCCCTGGAACAGGGACTCTGAACTTTCCATCAAAGCTGAGCCCAGAAGGCCCCTCTCCATCCAGGCCTTTGCCATGGAGAGGAGGGACTTCCCAAGGGTGTCATCCTCTGATCCCAACCCAGAGATCTAGGGCAAGATTTCTCCTGCTCCTGACCTCAGGGTCCACCAACTTCTGTGCCAACTGCCACCCATTCTGGGACCCTCACAGCTACCTGGCTCTACCCTTGCTCAAGTGCGGGGGAATTTTCAGCCTAAAAGGTCTCTGTGCCCCTGGTCCCTGCACTGTCTCAAGGTAGAGGGAGCAGTGGAAAGGTGGGGTGAACCAGATCTCAGGGTGGGGTCTTCACAGCTTTTCCTCGGCTTGTCTTTAGAACGTTTTGTTCCCATAATGATGGAAAAAGGGATCCCTGAAGGAACTCAGGGGCAGCTGGGCTTGCACCCCAGTCACCCTCCACCACACTCCACCCCTCTAGACACCAGAGCCCACACCAAGCACACAGCAGATACAAACCACTTCCCTCTTAGGAGGAAAAACAGGTGTATTGGGCTACAGTAAGTATCAGGGATGGATAGCGTGAGAAAATCATTTTCCACTACATAGCACACTGTGTTCCTGGAGATGCATTTTCCTAGTAAGAAACAGTGGAGAGAAATCTCTCCGTTGCTCAGTCGAGACCCCTCTCCAAAGAGGAGAGTGCCTGGGGC